>JAKCWG010000279.1:0-153950 GCA_021464415.1 Lonicera japonica
GAAACTCTAGATGAAATTCTCATTCCCCCAGGGAGAAGGAGTGAAGAAATTTGTAGACAAAACAAGATAATCGGAGGAATGTTCTTCCCCGAATACAGACCAGACCAGAGGTTTCCAGATTTAGTCAAATTCAGGAGAGAATTTACTAAAGAAACTCTCACCCTAATAGACGCTCTATGGTGGAATCATTCCAACAACCTCAAAATAGAGTTTAGACAGAATTTGGTTGCTACAGCCAGATTCATGAGGATGCAATGGATAGCCATCTCCCAGATAAATCCAGCTCCTCCCAGGAACTTGATAGAAGCTCCTAGACCCCAAGAAATGACCTATGCTAGAGCCACAGGTCAAATAGCTCCACCAAAGGAAAACGAGATAAAGGATCTTGTTTACGAGAAAAAGAGGTTCTTCATCAATCTTCTTACCCCGTTAAGAAAGGAACGAGCGGTAGAAAATAATGAAACAATGGACCTAGACGCATTGAACTTAGACATTGCTGAAACCTTAAAGGAAATCGGCAATTATCTCTTCAACAGAACGATTCCAGGGCATGCATCGTTTATGAAGGGATACTGTGAAGATATACCTCAAATAAATATTTGGGGAAAAACAGACATTCCTGTAGAACTCTTGGCTAGCCAAGGACTCATTGGCCAGGTTTTCATACAGGAAACCACAGACGCAGACTGTTTTGGCGAAAATATAGCCAATTACGTTGAGACGGTCAAAGAATACCTTCCCCTCTATTTAAGAAGCTATTCTATTGGTCCAGAAGCAGGATTCAACCATGAAATTGGAGGATTCCAGCTAGTCCGGTTCTCAGAAGAACCATGCTCAGACGTAGAAGGACTCTGTTCAGCAGAACTCGAGCCCATTGAAGGAAAACAAAATCCTTCAGCATTAAAAGTCAACAGATCTTTGGGTATCCTAAAGATTATGGACGAACTTTTAAGTGAAGAAAAATGGTACACAGTGTGCCACGAAGAAGACCTGATCATCCAAGCACAAGAAACCTTTGGAGGAAGGATGACCAGAGGACAGACTAAAGGCACGGAGGTAATAATACCTACCACTACCTCCAACATTGCCAACATAGAAGAATACTGGAGCACCATTAGAGGCTCCATCCAGACCTACCAACTAGACATCGCTAGCAGAATTCCTAGCCCAACTGATTACATCAAAGTAACAGCTGACGGCTAGCAACAGAAAGAAGACGGTAGCAACAGAAGCTTATGCAGAAACGTAAGCAATGACGTTTTTTTACAGACCAGACGAATCTTATATTATTGTATAAAATTGTTTTGTAATGTAAAGTTGCTTTATTTTCTTCAATTTGTAAAAGTTGATTGCGATACAGAGCCTGCACTTGTCGATGGGGCCACAGAAGCAGTACCCGAGGTGCATTATTGTTTGCAATTAATTGTGTTTTTATCAATTTGTATAATTATATGTAAAGCATTAGCTGTCTAGAGGTGTCGGCAAGCTCCCTTCACTCACTATTCGCCTTGTGCGTCTAAAGCTGTGGGGCCTGTCCTTTTATTCATTTTTGCTTTTAGCAGCCGGTAGCCGGTTTGTAAATTTGTATCCTCCCTATATAAGGAGAAGGAGTTTTCATTTGTAAGTACGAGTTTTTCCATTCTCAGCTTAGAGTTTTCAATTCTAGAAAGCATGAGTGAGTAAAGCTTCCTTTAGTTAGCATAAGGAAAGCAATAGTTTGTAATAATAATTTTACTTGAATAAAATTATGTTTCTCCTTCAGTACAACTTCCATTGATCTCCGAGTTCTGTTGTATTTTTCCAAATTCTAGACTTATCTCTTGGCGGGTTTAGAAAACCTTCTCTCTAATTTCATACAAGATCGGCAAAAGGCCGGTTTTGGGTTGTTGCTGGCAGGTGCCGTAGCCGTGAAGCTGTGAGCAAGGGTGCGTTAGGCGATAAAGGCATAGGCAGGAAACGAACGACCGATCCTTCAAAGGTGGATGAATAGCGAGAATAAACGCAGAAGCGATAGAACAGACTTTAGACGGAAAAAGAAGGCAAGAAAAGCGATCGGAAGCAAGGTGGACCAGACATCTTATTCAGGTATATTATTGTTTAAATTATTTGCGAGTACTTATTGCTAACTAAATATTTAAGACATAGAAAATCAGCACATAATTAATTTATGAGCAATATAGACAGAGATTACGAAAATTTCGTAAATCAGACAGATATTAGAAGTACCCAGCCTATATTAAGGTGGGGTCTAATTAACCCAGAAGAACAAAGACTAGTGCGAAAAGCACACTTCAGATCCGGAGGAACATTTCCTTATTTACACCACGTTTGCAAGTGGGTGTCTAGAGAAGTAAGGAAACTTCCAGACTTAGAAAACGCTACAGATAATTATATCCAAGCGTTAATACAAGATATAGACGAAGAGGAAGTAAATAATCCTCGAAGAGACCTTCCTCAAGGAAGAGACAACGCTCAAGTAGACGTTTGTGGAGGAATCCACGATCTCAGACGTGTACTGCAAGAAACTTTAGAAAAATTAAAATTTGTGCAAAGAAGGAGACTTGCAGAGACTGCAGAATTCCTACGTGAAAACGGAGGAATAAGACGTTTTAGATTTATAGAGACAGCCAGTACGTATAATCTACGTGCTTATAGACAGTTATTATCCAATTACGGAGACGCAGAATTAGACTCGTATATAGAAAACAATATCTTAACCCCCATAAGAGATATTGTATACGATATTAATTGGAATATCCCAGATTATAGGCTAGAAGCCTTAGATTTAATAGACTTTCCGTGGAGACCACTGGCAGCCTCACAGCTCCATCAGTGCCCATACGGATTGAGTTGGAGTGAAATTCTTAGACCTCCTACTCCACCAAGATCTCCAAGTGAACCAGATAGTGATTCACCATCAGAAGACCCGTCTGATAATTTTTATACAGACATAAATTCACCAGGTTTAGACGAAACAGACTGGTGGTCAGACTAGATTCCTTATTTTTAAAACAATAAGGTTAGATAGTTCAGGGTAAGAACTTGTAATTACAAGTGGTCCCCTCATATAAGACAAGTGGTCCAACAAGTGGTCCACGTGGTCCCTAGTCAAAACAACCCTATTTGACTAAATAAGATTAAAACAACCCTATTTGCTAAGATAAGTTTGAAAAATAACCTACTTATACAAAAAACTCTAGTAATCATCATGCACAGGTGCGAGGTGGAAATAAAATTGTTTGATAAATACTTTTATATATATATTACAATATTGAATATCTATTACACAAAGAGATATCTAACTAAAGCGTTCTATTACAAAAATAGATGTCCAAATATATTTATTTTCAAGTTACAAAATTTATTTTTGGGCTTTAATATTCCGAAAATATTGAATTATGTGTTCATTTTAAATATTTTTGAACATATTGTTCTTAATATATGCCGATAAAGAATCATTTATTAACTCTATCTCCTAATCAATTGCATAGTTAAGACTTGATGATCTTCATTGCAGAGACCGTCCTTTGTGATTCGTTGCTTCTCTCCCTTCACAAATTTTCACGCACTTCAATCCGAGCACAATGTTGAACATGAGAGAATGAGAGAGAGTAAGAGTATAAATTCCTTTCTCTTTTTTTTTTTCTTTCTATTTGGTATATTACTACAGAAGAAAACTCTTTCTCTTTATTTAATTTGTTGGCTTTTAGTAAAAGTTATTATAATTTTATTCTTAAGATTTTGAGACCCTACAAACCCAACCTAAAATGTTAAATATTTACACAAAAGTTCTTATATTACTAAAAATAAATAAATAAAAATTCTCAAATCCATTGAGCCTCCACATGCATTTAGGGGTGGCAAAAAAAACCAACCCGCCGGGTTACCAAACCGATCCGATTCGTTTGGAGCGGTTTCGGGACGGTTTTTTTTGGACCGATTCGGTTTCGGATTTTTAGAAAAAAACCGCCGCGGGTTCGGTTTCGGTTTCGATTTTTCCCTTCTAAAACCCGCCCCGAACCGACCGGAATATATATATAATATAAAAATATTATTTTATATAAAATATATATAGTCCTATTAAAAACCTAACCCTAATATATATATATATATATATAGTCTTATATTTGAAGAATGCTACATAGCTACTTTTATTTGAAATTGTTATTGTTCATTTTTTTTAAATAATGGTTATTCGGTTCGGTTTGGGGCGGGGTGGGGTGGGAGCGACCAACCCGTAATTTCTATATTCGGGACGGGACGGTTCGGATTCGGTTAACCGTAAATTAATTCGGGGCGGTTTCGGTTAAAAAAAAAACCATAGCGGATTCGGTGCAATTTCGGTTCGGGATAAAATAAAACGGTTCGATTTTGGATTTAAGTAAAACCGTCCCGAAACCGCCCCGTTGCCATTCCTACATGCATTCCCTCCGCCCTTGTTTCTCGAGGATTGAATTGTTGAAGAAGCCTTCCTAACCCCATTTTTTGTTTTTATAAAATGTTTACGGACACTCTAGCTACATTAAAGGTGGATCCAAAAAATGTCTAGAGAGGGAAAGTGTATATATTCTCTCGTTCCTCTCTCCTCTTCTCTATATTAATTGTTATGAGTTCTCCGGCCAACGATATGAATTTTCCGGGGGGGAGCATTGAATTCTCCTACTCAGTTTTCTTCCAACTTGATCCATAATTTAGATTCTAGCTCTGCTATCACACTTATAACCAGTCATACCCCCATAGATGAGATCTCTCAACTCCTTGCTCTCCATACACAAAACCAGCAAAAAATCATGGCTGAGCAAACACAGCAGCAGCAACTCCTTTTCCATTTGCTGTCAAAATTGTCATCACATTCTTTGGAGAACAACGCTGCTTCAATGCACAACCATCATAACACTCTCACACAGCCTTCTTTAGTCCACACAACACCTTTCACCACTACAAACCAGCCCACAACTGCTTTACAAAATTCTGATTCTACATATACATTTTTTGCTCCACAAAGTACATTGCCGATTCAGCCATGCCAGCAAAATTCCGATAACATTCTCAGCCCCCCTGATGTAGTTTCCATACCTCTTCAGCACCCTTCCACTTTTCCACCCCACAAAACCCCCCATACAGAACAATTTTTTCTGAATGATGGTGTTTCTGCTGATTTAAATCAACCTCTCATTGGCCCTATAGCTATAGAAGTTGGTTCTAAGGTTGGTTCTGGCAACCAACCTCCCACTTTACCTTCCACTGATCATTTGGTTACAAACCTGGCCTTGGTAGCATTAGACAAACACGACTCCCATTCTTCAGTCAACCTTGATGAAGAACTCCTCCACCTCCTTAAAAGGATCATTTAACACATCATGTTGCCCCTTGCCCAAAGGTTTCTAATGCTTCTTCTAAGTCCACTGGAGATATAAATAGCTTATGCCCAATTTCTTCATCTACAGTGATTTCAGTTGACCTGTTCCTCCAGTGGTGTTTCCTTCTTTACCCTCCAATCACATCAGTGCTGCTAATAGCACAGTGCAAGCTAGTCTGTTTACTTCTCGTCCCAATGGCTCAGTTCTTTTACCTGCTAACCCTTCTATCACTACTGGCAGACACCCTCCCTCGAGCTCCACAATGACCAACTCTAAATCCTATGCTGCTGCACTTCTTCCCAAATATACCTTAACTAATCATGTTCCCCCCAACTTCTTGTTCCTAATCGTAATGGTTCTCTATTTACCATTAAACTAGATGAAAACATGTACCAAAAAGCCTTGGAAAAATGTGATTATAATCTTATTGGTAGAATGATTTTACATCGTGGTCACTCACCTGTCAAAGCCATTGATCTCCAAGCCACTCTCACTACCACCTGGAATATTACCTTGAGTTGGGCTTTCACACCCATTGGCAAAGAGCATTATGTCCTTCATTTTGACAATCCGATTGACTTTCAGAGAATTAGAAATTTTGGTCAAACCAAACTCAAAAGATGGCATTATCAAACTCTCAAAATGGATACCTGATTTTGTTCCCTGTAAACAAAAGCGTACTACTGCACATGTTTGGGCTAGAATCCACGATCTCCCTTGGGAATACTTTGATGTCAATCTGGTTTACTCCATTGCTGGAGCTGTTGGCACCCCTTTGCAAATAGATCCTCATACTAGCTCTAGGTCTCTTGGCCACTTTGCTAGAGTTGAAGTTGAGGTAGATCTTACCACAGAACTTCCACAAAAAGTTGTAGTTAAAAGGCAACGTATGAATTTTGAAGTTTCCTTCACTTATGAAGAATTGCCTCCCTTTTGCACACACTGTCATTATATTGGTCATAGTGTTACTGAATGTAGAACTCTGTTAAATGCTCAGCAAACCTATATCATCAATCAGTCAGCCAAAGATAAACATAAGCACATAAATGAGCTTTCTACCAGGTCCAAAAGTGGAGCCAATATGACCTCGAAAGATCATTTTGTGGCTAAAACTGTCATTAATGAGGCCGGCCAACCAACCCACATAAATTCCACTCCTAGCACAATAAATGCCCAAACCCAATTTCTGAATCATAACAGCACAGACTACAACATTGTGATCACCTCCCCTACTATTGAGGTTAATTCTTCTGACAGTACTGAGCGCTCCTTTGCTTTCAATGTTCAACCTTCTAATCCCTTACAAAGCTCCCCCATTCTTATTGATGGCAGGTCTCATGCTAGCTCTTCCCCACAACCGAACATATTTATAAATGTGTCTCCTGGCAGCTCTGACTCTTCTGTCCCGAAGTCCCTTGAACATACTGCACAACTATTGAAGCTACCTCATGATACCAATACAGCTCTCCATGGCAATGCTACCTCAAATCCTCCCCCCAGTTCTCCATTAATCCCTTCCTCTAATAGATTTGCTCATTTCAGTGGTAAATTCTGGGGTGATGAGGAAGAAGACCAACTTCATACAACCATAAATATTTCACCCATGCAACAGAACACCTGTGTTACCCTCATGCATGATAGTGGCTCTTCAGTTCTGAACTCTATGCAAACTATCCTTTCATCTGCTCACCCATCTGAGCAAGAAAGTGGTTCTGGCTTAGATCTCATCCCACATTCAGTGGACAATTCTAAGAAATACAAGCTAAAAGATTTTGATTACCTGCCAGTTAATAGACCCCTGACCAACAAGCAGGCAAAAAAGCAAGCCAAAATGGATGAGGCAGCTAGAAAAGTTTTGATGCAAGTAGGCCTGTCTTCTTATGCCATCGATGAGCTCAATGAAATTGAAAAAAGGAATAACTCAATGAATGCTGTTGTGGCCTCCCCATGCAGTACTTCCCCTATTTCCAACCTTCAATGAAAGTACTTGCTTGGAATGTGAGAGGTTTGAGTAACTCTCAAACTCAAACCACCCTAAAAAACTTGTGTCTCAACCACAAACCTAACATTCTCTGCATCTTTGAACCTATGACACCTTTTGATAACATCCCTTGGTTTTTTTGGCATAATCTTGGTTTCACTTTTATCTGTTGCAATGAGAAAGATGGTCTCATTCCCAATCTCTGGCTTCTCCATTCCCAAAATGTCACTAATATATAAACCATCCTCATTACCAGCCAACAAATTTCCATTACTGCCACTTTTGATAATGTCACCTTCCTGTTCACATGTGTTTACGCCAGTAACAACTTAACCACCAGGAGACTTTTATGGGACAACTTCTATCATCTCAACACAAGTTACAATCTTCTTTGGATGGCTATAGGTTACTTTAATTGCATTCTGGGTGCTCATGAAAAGAGAGGGGGGAGTTTGCCCAACCCTATTTTCTTCTCTGGGTTTAAAAGTATGTCTGACACATGCAGCCTCATTCACCTGGACTCCACTGGTTCTTTCTACACTTGGGCCAAGAAAGGTGGTTCTTCAGTCCAAGTTGGATGATAGAGCTCTTTGCAACAACAATTGGTTCAATGCCTGGCAAAATGTCAGCTGCCTCACTTTACCCAAAATTGACTCTGATCACCACGCTCTCCTCTTCACCTCTATTAACCATGTGTTTAGAGGCCCTAAACCTTTTAGATTCACTGCTGCCTAGGTTAAACATTACCAGTTCCTAGATTTGGTTCATCATTCTTGGCATAAGCGTTGTGACTCTATCTGCACCATGGTTATATTGCAATGGAAACTCAAAGTGCGCAAAAAAGATCTCATTACCTCGAACAAAACAGTTTCTAGTAATATCCATGATGGAGTAAAGTCTGCCTTGGATCATTTGCAAAGTATTCAAAATGATGTTGACTCCAATGGTTTTTTGGGCAGTAATGCTAATGATGAAATTCAAGCTCAGCAAGTTTTGCTTTACAATTCGAGGAGAGTTTTTGGAAATAAAGAGCTAGAATCAAATGGCTCTCAAAAGGAGATATAAACACTAAGTATTTCCACAGAATTGCTGATCACAAAAGAGCCATCAGTAGAATATTCCACCTTTCCAATGGCAATATTGTCATCTCTGATCCTAAAGCCATTAATCACCATATTGTCTTTTACTTCCAAAGCCTTTACTCATCCTCTAATAACACTTTTGACAATGGATTGGTTGATAAAGCCATTTCCCATCAAATTAGTGACCTTGACAATGCTGCTTTGACCTTTACTCCTAATGATAAAGAAATTAAACTAGCAGTTTTCAACCTCAGTCCTCATTCAGCTCCTGGACCTAATGGTTTTAGTGGTATCTTTTTTCAATCTTGTTGGGACATCATTGCTACTGAATTTTGTGCAGCCGCCAAAATATTCTTTGCTCACAATTGGCTCTTCCCCGGCTACAACTCCAATTTCATTACTTTAATTCCAAAAACTCCAAATGCTGATAGAATTGAATCCTACAGACCCATTGCTTTAGCCAACTTTGTCTACAAAGTCATTTGTAAAATTCTTGTTAATAGGCTGGCAAATATAGCTCAAAGGCAGAAACATTCATCACAGCATTGCCCTTACTTCAGAGTGCTACAATATTATATATAGAAAGGTTCATGGTGGTAACACTCCCCTCAAAATTGACATAGCTAAAGCCTTTGATACCCTTGATTGGACTTTTCTCCTTTCAGTTCTTAAAGCTTTCGATTTTGATCACATATTTGTTTATTAGATTGATACCTTTCTCAAATCAGCCAAGCTTTCTATTCTCATTAATGGCTCCCTTCATGGTTATTTCTCTTGTGCTAGGGGTTTCAGACAAGGCGACCCCCTGAACCCAATCCTTTTCTGCATTATTGAGGAGGTCTTGAGTAGGAGTATAAACATGGCTGTTAGTAATGGTTCTTTTAAGGGCATTTCTTCTCCTAGGGGAGCTGTTTTTCCTTCACACATTCTATATGTAAATGATGTTCTTGCCTTCAGTAATGGCTCCTATTCTAGCCTATTTACTGTCATGAAAATCTTTAAGGATTATGCTAAAATTTCAGGGCAAGCAATGAACAATGCAAAGAGTAGGGTTTTTATTGGTAAAGGGGCTGCTAATAGGAGGCATCAGATCTGCCATTCTTTAAACATGGAGTTGGGCATTGGTCCTTTTACATACTTAGGAGTTCCCATTTTTAAAGGCACTCCTAAAAAAGCTCATCTTCAATCGATTGCTGACAGAGTTAAATGCAAGTTAGAGGGTTGGCATGGTAGGCTATTGTCCATGGCTGGTAAAGTTGATCTTGTCAAGAATGTGGTGACACCAATGCTTATTCATTCCTTCATGGTGTATAAGTGGCCCATATTTCTTTTGAAACAATTACAATAATGGATGAGAAATTTCATTTGGTGTGGTGATATCCAAACCAAGAAAATCATTAACAGTTGCTTCGCATAAAGTGTGTTCTTCTCTCCATGCTGGTAATTTGGGTATTCGAAACTTGGTGAATCTCAATCAAGTAGCCCTTCTCAAATCTACATGGGGCCTTCTGATGAACAGATCATTGTTGAGTCAGTTCATGATGGCTAGGTTTGATATCAAATTCAATCAATCTCAAGCTTCCTACAAAGCTTCTTTGGTTTGGGTAGGCTTGCCATCATCAAGCTTCATGCTAAATGGATAGTTGGAAATGGTTCTAAAATTCAAATATGGTTTGATGACTGGTGCAGTGATATTCCCATCCCTCATCTTCCTGTTTCTTTGACCTAATGCCTGAGCAATTGGATTTCCCACAGTACCTCGAATACCTCGAATTGGCTGAGAAGTAATTTCCAATCCTTTAACTCCATTGTTATAGCCATTCCTCTTCCTATTCAACCCTCTGATGACATTATGGTTCCATATTCCTCTAAGGGGCACCTTAACTTCAAAGATGCCTACAATTTCTTTCACAACTCCACTAGCACACCAGCCTTTCAAAAAGTCTAGTCTTCTTTTATCCCCCCCACCCCCTGAGCTGCTATTTTCATTTGGAGAATGCTTCACAATGTTGTTCCCACTCAAGCCTCTCTTCAAAATAAAGGCATTTGCATAGCCTCCGGGTGTTGCATTTGCCAGCAATAAACTGAAACTACTACTCATGTTCTGATACAATGTGGATTTGCCTTCTCAGTTTAGAAATGGTTTTTCTCCATTTTTAACATACACATTCTCCCTATTTCTTCTCCTGCAGACCTGTGGAACTTCATTATTTCCAAAAAGTGGAGCACTCAAGTGTATAATGTATGTTTGGCCGGTTCCTTTATTGTTTTTTATAAAATTTAGGAGCAGTGAAATGATGTAATTTTTAACAGTGCTAAGCTCAGTCTCACAACCTTCAAACACTTCTTAACCTCCCAAATCTCAAATATTGGTACCTTCATTCTTGGTTACATGAACAATTATATGGAGGATCTTCCCATCCTTAAAAGATTTAACGTTGCTAGTAAAACTAGGACTTGCACCAATATCACTGAGGTGTTCTGGTCCCCCCCCCAGATGGCTGAAAGTGAATACTGATGGTATGGCTAATGGTAGTCCCAGCCCTGCTTCTATTGGAGGTATTTTCAGGAACTGTAGAGGGTTTAGCAAAGGTGCCTTTGCCTTCTTTGCTGAACTTAATGCTCTCATACAAGCTATATAATTTGCGTGGCTTAACGGTTGGAGAAAGTTATGGCTGGAAATGGACTCCAAGGCTACTCTCAAGTGCCTGCTCAACCTCAACACCTTTGTTCCTTAGCAGTTGACTACCAAGTGGGCTAACTGTAGGCTTTATCTCCAACGAATGACTTTTTATGCCTCTCACACCTTTTTATGTTAGTTCTTAGAGATATTTTCGGTTTCGGTCGGGATAAGAATTTAGGAATCCAAACCTAAACCAAATATAAAAATTTGATTTCGGTTCAATTCGGTTTCACTTTTTAAAAGTTACCAACCGAAACCTAAACCAAACATTCCGGTTCAATTTTATTCAGTTTTATACTTTTCTAAAACTAAAAGAAAATATTCTATATATAAGGTAACACTTGAACACGTTTGAACGAATAAAATTAAGTCATCACGTTAAATAACGAATGAAGTCGTAGTATTCAAGAACGTATGCACTATATGATTGATTGAATACTAATTTGAATACTATTAATTATGATGTATATCACTATATTATATTCAAGGTTCGTTGCTCAATTAAATTATATTAATATCTAGAATGTAAAGATTAAAAGTATGTGTAACGAAACTTTGTTATAGAGATTCATTTGTTTTATTGTCACTATATATTTAGTTCAGAGAAAATTTATTTTATGTTCTATATAGAGATTGCAAATTTTATAGATATAAAATATTGAATAGTAAAGTAATATTTTTTTTAATCGTATACATAACGATATGATTCAGTTCAAATCGGTTCGGATTCTTTGTTTCAGTTTTCCTTCGGTAAGATTTTTCACGGATTGGTTCTAGTCGGTTTGGTTTGAGTTTTCGGTTTTCGATTTTAAGCTTGATAAAATTTGGTTCACACCGAACTTTTTTTTGGAAAACACAAATTTTAAAGCCTATTAAGTTCTCCTAGCTAATAAAACTTTCAGGGTCGTATAATTTGGGCAAGGAGCCTATTACTCTTCTAGTGGGTGTAAGGTGTAAGTTGGGCTAGTTTCATTTTGAGTTGAGTCTCTTAACCGCCTTAGCCTGTGTGTCAACCTCTTCCTCAAAGCATCCTCCATTTTCCTTATCTCTACTACCATAGATTGTGTGGAGTTCAAATCTATTTTGTAAAATTAGGGCTTTCCATCTCAACTTTATTGCTTCACCATTCCACTTCAGATCTCGGGTTTGAGATTTTCTTCGTTAAATTAAATTAGGGCTTTGTATATCACTGACATCTCTCTTTCCCGGTTCACGCTAATTTTCGAGTGAAAATTTGAAAGTAAAAGGCTAAATCCTCTGGTCATCTCACTGTTCTGACATTATATGTATTGTTAATTTTTTCTTGTTTGGCAATTTTGCTTGTGTGTTTGCTCAATCTCCATTTCAGTAGTGCTTTAGTAATAATTTCAAGATATTTTTGGTTTTTTCGAAAATTGTAACCCAACCGGCCATAACTTGGGTAAATTAATCCAATCTAGTGTTTGTTGCCGGAAAGGATAGGATAAATTAATCCTATCATGTGTTTGGCGTAAGGGTATATATGATATTTTAATCCTATCCCGCGTTTGGTGCAACACATGATTAGATTGCACTTAGGATTAATTGTCATTTTATTTCTTTAGAACCGGATAAATATATACCACCCCTATAGGTGGTATTATTTTATCCCATTGTTGCCGGATAATAAAATGAATATAATTTTATTTTTTTTATATATTTTTCTTTGTGCCTTTTAGATAATCAAATTCATTGATGAAAATTTTTAACCACCCAAAATCACAGTAACTCAACTAATAAAATTCATTTCTTTTATAATATGATATTTTTATTTATTTTTTTATTAAATGAATGTATTTATAAGAAACTTTAATTTTAGAAAAAAATGTAACATTAGAATTTGAAACTGTACTTAATGCATAGTTCGTAAATATTGTATGTAATATATAACTTTTCTCCCAAGAGAGTTTTTTACAAAACATATTTATAAATAGGAGAATCGCGTTAGTTAAAAAAAATTGTGGACACCAATTAAAATTACATATATTTTTTTTTAAAAAAAACAAGTTGTATTATATAATATCTGGACTTGTAATTCGGAACTCCATAAAATGAAAATTTTATTAAATATTTATGCGTCTAGTCGTTATCCTGTCCGATCCCGCTTAATCCTTATCCGACTGATTCATTTCCTATCCTATCCGATATAATTTCTATCCAACTAATTTCGACTCTTATCCTATTCGGCATGTATCTAATTCTATCATTCCTCTTTATCCGACGCGCCAAACGCACCCTCCGTAACTGAATTGATTTTATTAGTAAAGTATTAGTTTTAATTTTAAATGTACTGCAATTCTCGGTTCGGTAACCGAACAAATCAAGACCTAGACAATAGTATTAAAATCTACTTTAAATTGCGTATTAGTTGGTAATATTTGTGTAGTCCCTATCATATCTACATCATGCCATGTTTATCTATATGTTTTTAATAATAATAATAATAATAATAATAATAATAATAATAATAATGTGTTTAACAACACATATCTAACTTGAGTAAATTTGAGCAAAATGCAAGGTACCGATTCAAACGAGTTTACTGGGATATCTATAATCTACAAATAAGATCATTGAAAAGAATGAATATAGTATTTTAATATTTCAATTGTACCATGTCAGTGTGAATTAAATTTTACAAGGATTTGAATATATCTAAAATCTACAAATAAGATCATGCATATCTAATAGGGGAAGATTTTTTTTTTTTTTCCTTTAATGACATAGATTAAGTATGTGTAGGGGTGTTCGTGATCCGGTTGACCTTACACATGGAGCGGACTACTTTGAACAGTTCGGTTTCGGTCGGTCTAAATGATTTGAACTTTTTCAATAGGCCTATTTTATTTTGACTTGCTAAAATTTTTTAAACACAAGAGCCCATTTTTTGGCCCATTGTTTGGACTTGGGTCGGCCCATTGGCATGGATAATGGTGCAAATTTTGCTCCCTCTTAGCCTATTTCAGTACACATTTTGTTACAAAGTATTATTTTGTTGTGGCAAGTAATATTAATATATACCAAAACTTTAGCCATAAATAAAGTAATAACAATAACAATAATAATAATAATTATAATTATTTGTATTTAAGAGGCAATATTTAATTTTTCTCAAAAAAATTTAAGCAAACAAATCCTTATAGCTTTAACTTTACAACTAAATATTAATATAATAATATAAATTTTTATTGTTGTTATTGGTGGATACACATGGTACCATGGATTGAATTTATTGTTTGTTCGTTGTATAGTCCAAAATACTCGAATTGCTTAGATTTAGTTTAGTTTAATCTTATATGACATATTATTTTCAGACAAATTAAATACAGGAATTTACTTTTGCATCCGAAAGGAAATCGAATGGCCGGATATTTGTCATAGTATTTGGTGGCGGATTTTTTTTATTGTTTTTTTTTGGTTATTATTAGTATATTATACTTTTGAATCACAGATTCAATAGTATCTATTTAATAAATTGTTCAATTGTTCCTACTTCAATTATATCTTTCTACTGCAGTTACATGCGTTCTAAGGTCATTTGTTGAAAAACATAAATATGAAAAAAATAAAAAAAATATAGTGGAAGATGCTAGTATGTCCTTTAGTATTACCATATGTGGAAATTTTTGCTAAACTTGTAAATTGTATTAGATTGATGGTGAATAAATTTCTTAACAAATTTCATTACAATTACATGCAGCTACACTTGATTTATTTCTTTGGAGAATCTAAATGACGCATCAAAGGGCTTCCTGGTGAATGATATTATTATCCGTGAAGCGAAAATTACAGTTTCGTCCTTGGTTAAAGTATAATCTTGAATTATAAATTTCATTGTATATGTTGAATAATTCGTACTAATCTTGAATTATGAATTTCATGCTATATATTGCATAATTAGTATTATTTGAATTTGCTTTAATTATTGCGGCAATGTGATTTTTACATCTTTCCTTTTGTTCTTTTCTCTATGGGCTATTAATTAAGAAATTGTATTTTCGCTCCATTCAAATTTCTTAGTCAGAAAAAAAAAAGGAAAAATTATGTTCTAATGGAATTTAAGCAAACAAATCCTTATAGCTTTAATAACTTTATAACAAAATATTAATATAATAATATAAATTTTTATTGTCCTCTCGCCCCCGAATCTATCTTTGGTTTTGTTCTTTCTACTATTTCAATTTTATAACTAAATAGTAATATAATAATAAAAATTTTGGGTGTCCTCTCACCCCTAAATCTTTCTTTGGATTCATATGCACTAGGGAGAGAGAGCTCTTTAATTTGAAGGAAATCTCCAACATGCGGATAAAATGTGAGATAATGGAAATTTTTGCTCACGATTCTTCCCATAACATGCGGGTAAAATGTGAGATAATGGATCATCATTTGTATAATCGGTAATTTAAATTTGACATTATGCATTCAATTGAGCTGATGTTATTTAATGATGCCGGGGTGTATGTTTTGGATGCTTTGGATCAAGCGAAGAGTTTCTAAGGTCTGCTAATGCAGCGGCCCATGCATTAGCTTCGGAAGCGTTGCAGTTTGAGGAGGTTCAGTCTTGGGGCGCCAACTCTCCGGGTTGGCTTCTCCGTATTGTTTCGAATGATTTATGTTAATTTGGGATGTTTGCTTTCAAAAAAAAAAAATAAAAAAAATATCAATCTACAATTAAGCATTCAAAGAGGAAAAAAAAACACCCCCTAAATCACACTAATGCAGTATACCAAATTAAATATTAATTTTATTTTGCACCTTAAATAAATTCTAAAGATGGTTTTTATCCTTAAAATATAATTTGTGGCAATCAAACTCACTTGGTTATTTTCTGCCAATTTTTCATCTACAAATCAACACAAGGGAGCATGTGTGTTTTTGAAGTGAAATTTCAAGTTTGTGTTAATTTCAACAAAATGCAAACCTGAAATAGATGAACTAATGACAAAAGGCGCTTCACTGCCACAATGGGGATAATGAAATTCGAGAAATTAGAAAGGGGATTAGGGTTTGGGACTCTCAATTAGATTTAAATTTGAGTTAATTTGAGGGAATATTTATGATAGTACTAAAATTTCTGTAGTTTATTTTAATTTCTATTATTGTTCACATAAAATTTTAGGAATTTTTTTTTTGCTTTTTCTTAGCTTTGGTAATACTACTTGGATCAAAAACTTATATTATATTTTATTAACTTCTGAAAAAAATAAATTAATTTCTCATTCCTTTTTCAGCTTTGTTATATATCAAACGCATCACTAATATTGTTTATTGTGTTTCAAACTGTGTAACTAATGTTTGTCTACTATGATCAAATTCACCCTTTACAAAAGAACATAAAATCAAAACTTATGTTGCGGCGACAGTGGACCACATGCAGTAAATTAATATGATGGATTAATGATATATTTTTATTTGTTTAAATGAAAAGATTTCGGGAATAAAATATGCAATTTTAAAATATGACACTACACGATATAATATTGTTTGAAAATTATAATCCTGTTTGCCTAATGGTTCATGTCCAAATTTTAATACAAAACACGAAATCGATTTATATCATTTTATTTTTACTAGCATTAATCTTTAGCATGTTTGCCATATCCATTTTCATGTTAACCAACACAAAAATATATAATATCATATTTTTTTTGGTATTTTAATAACATCATAATTGTATAATTTGGGCCAGGAGCCTATTATTCTTCTAGTGGGTCTAAGTTGGGCTAGTTTCATTTTGAGGTAAGTCTCTTAACCACTTAAGCCTGTATGTCTGTTAACCTCTTCCTCAGAAAAATTCCTCTATTTTCCTTGTCACTACTACCATTGATCATGTGGAGTTCAGATCTATTTTGTAAAAATTAGGGCTTTCCATCTCAACTTTATTTCTTCACTATTCCGGTTCAGATCTCGGATTTGAAATTTTATTTGGTAAAATTAGGGTTTTGTATATCACTTGCATATCTCCTTCCCTGTTCACGCCAATTTTCGATTGAAATTTTGGAAGTAAATATATCTGTAATCTACAAACAAGGTCATGCATATATAAGCCACACTAATGTTCTTGAAAAAAAATTCTCAGAATCTCTTTGAATCATGCCATCTCATTTTTTTGACATTGTATGTACTGTTAAATTTTTCTTGTTTGGGAATTTTGCTTGTGTGTTTGCTGAATTTATGTTTTACTGAAAATTGTAGCCGAACTGGTTAAAACTTCAGTAACCAACAAATCGACAACGGTATTAAGGGTTCGGTCAGTAACCAAACCGAATCTAGCCCTTATTAAAATTTACTTTAAATTGTGTATCAATTGATAATATTTGTGCAACTCCTATCATATCTACACCATGCCACTTTATCTGTAAGTTTTTAATAATAATATAAAAAAATAAAGAAAATTGTTTAGCAACATATATGTAACTCGAATAAATTTGAGCACAAAGCAAGGTACCGATTTAAAGGATTTTACTAGATATCTATAATCTACAAATAAGATCATTGAATAGAATGAATATAGTATTTAAATATTTCAATTGCACCATATCAGTATGAATTAAATTTTACAAGGATTTGAATATATCTATAATCTACAAATAAGAAAATGCATACGTAATAGCGGGATATATATTTTTTTTGTTAATGACATAGATTAAGTAAGCGTAGGGGTGTTCATGATCTGGTTGACCTTAAACATAAATCGGACCACTTTGAACAGTTCAGTTTCAATCGGTTCAAACGGTCCGACCTTTTTTAATGGACCTATTTTATTTGATATTGTTGAAAAATTTTAAACACAAGAGCCCATTTTTTGGCCCATTGCTTGGACTTGGGCTGGCCCACTGCCATGGCTATTGGCTTTCAGCTTATAATTGTAGTGTATGAAATAAGTAAATACAAGTTAATTAACTATAACACAGTGTTTGTTTACTATATATAAATTGGTTGATGAGTACTAGTATGGTTTTGTGCTACTTCTTTTCGTTAGACCGAAGACTGAACCGTTTCAATTCGGTCCATTTAAACTTAAACCAGACCGAACTGTTGTATAAAAAGACCAATAAGAAGCCCTATAACTTGGTTCGGTTCGATCTGATTTTTGCATACCGAACTAAGTGTATATACATTGTTTAACCACCGCAACTTATTGGATCCACCTTTTCCTTCTTCTCTTTAATTTTATTCTTATTTTTTGTTTTTTTTTATCTAGGGACAAAGTCGGGATTTCACATTTGGGTTCACAGGGGAGAGGGAGCGTGAAAATATATATAAGTCATAGTAAAAAAAAAATTAGTTTTTTTTGGCTTCCAAATCTCTATTAAATATTTAGCGGCGAAAAGTATTTTGTGCAATTGTTTTATAACATAAATACTCATTTTTAGAGATTTTTTTTTCTGACACATGCATTGTGTTACAAAGTATTAATTTTATCGCGGCAAGTAATATAAATACCAAAACTTTAGCCATAAATAAAGTAATAATAATAATTATTTATATTTAAGAGGCAATATTTAGTTTTTCTCAAAAACATTTAAGCAAAACAAATCCTTATAGCTTTAGTTTAATCTTATATGGCGTATTATTTTCATACAAATTAAATACAGGAATTTACTTTTGCATCCGAAAGGGAATGGAATGGCCGGATATTTGTATGCGGAGTTCAAATTGAGGATCAAGAGCCAACTTAATAGTACTGTTGAGGAGAACACAAGTATGTTGTCTATGATTTTAGCTAATTAATTTTTCCCAATGCATTGTAAGTTTTTTCAAAATCTTGATTAAAAAATTGTTTTTATTTTTATTTTTTGGTTATCGTTAGTATATTCTACTTTTGAATAACAGATTTAATAGTATCTATTTGATAAGTTATTAAATTGTTCCTATTTCAGTCACATCTTTCTGTAGCAGTTACATGCATGCATTCTATGTTAGAATATATGTTAGCTGTATATTAGCTTTTCAACTCATGCCAACAAATGGTGAGTTGGGAGTAGGACTTTATTGACATTTGATTTGTGAATGCAATCAAAAGTGAGGGGCTTATCATAAAAAGTCCTACTCAGGACCTGAGAGTGGTCTACTAAATTCTTCTTTGTGGGGGCCGACTAAATTTTGAGAGTGGTCAATACGCAATATAGACCAAAAAAAAAAAGAAAGAAGAAAAGACTTCCGAAGACTTCCATCAGAGCATCTTCAATGATAATGTAAAAATTAACTTGTAAATCTTATTAGTCAGTTTACTTTTATAAAAAAACTTGAATATTAAAAAAGAATATGATCCAATAGTATTTTTGCATCCGAAAGGAAATGGAATGGCCGGATATTTGTATGCAGAGTTCAAATTGAGGATCAAGAGCCAACTTAATAATACCGTTGAGGAGAACACAAGTATGTTGTTTATGATTTTAGCTAATTAATTTTTCCAAATGCATTATCAGTATTTTCAAAATCTTGATTATATATATTTTTTCTTCATTAGTATATTTTACTTTTGAATCATAGACTAGATTCAACAGTATCTATTTGATAAATTGTTCAATTATTCCTACTTTAGTCACATCTTTCTATAGTAGTTACGTGCGTTCTATGTTTTAGAATATATGTTAGCTGTATATTAGCTTCCCAACTCATGCCAACAAATGGTGACTTGGCTTATTGAACTCATAATATCAACCTCTAATATCTTATTGAACTCAATGGGAAGGGAATCTTAGGTAGTGTTTATTTAGGACATCTTTAATAGTAATTTTTATTTTTGTATTTTTATCGTATGTATCATAGATCTGGTAGAAAATTTCTATATCTAATTGGTAATATATTTCAATGGGTAAAAAATGATAAAAAAAAATAGTCTCTAATAATATATCATTTCTTCTTTATCATTTATTTAAGAAGAGAGAAAAAAAATTCACTAAGCAAATATTCACCATAGTTCAAATTCAAACATACAATAAAAAAAAATCATCATCAGAAGGGGTCAAAACTCTATGCATAAAGCCTGGTTGCCACCTTGCCAGCTTAGCAACGAGGCAGGTTATTATTGTCACGATATTATTTCTTCCGGTTATTATTACTTTATTTTATTTTTTTAATATTTATTTACGTAGTGTTATTCGAATTTCGACTAAATTAAAATCTTGGTGAGTAGTGATGATTGGTAGTAAAATATAGTAATCATCATGCATGGGTGAGAGGAGGGAATAAAATTGTCACGTTCTTATTTCTTTCAGTTACTATCAATTTATTTTATTTATTATTTATTTGTTTACGTAGTGTTAGTCAAATTTTGACTAAATTAAAATCCTGGCGAGTAGTGATGATTGGTAAAATATAGTAATCCTCATGCATGGGTGAGAAGAGGGAATAAAATTGTTTGATAAAAATATAATTGAATGTTAGAAAAAAAGGATGACCACCAGGAGCGGATTTAGGGGAGACAGACGGGATTTAGCATAGGAATTTTTTTTTTAAAAACCTAATAGTATTTGTAAAAAAAGATAAAATAAAAATTAGTTTAAGCCCACCATTTTGCTAAGTTTTAGTTAACCTATTTGTTAAGTTTTAGCCCACTTCTTAGCTCAGCTCAAATATATATTAGCTAAAGTTTGTAATAGTTGAATTCAAGTCATTAAAAACTCGTCGAACTCAACTTTGTTAAATACTTTTCATTATGTATGAATTCAAATATTTAAATTATGCAATTAATTTTATTTTTCACTATATAATTGTACTTTAGCAAAAAAAAATATAATTTTTTTGCCTGTTATTATTAGCCTACCCCTAAAAAAATTCCTAAGTCGGCCTCTGGTGACCACCACTAGACTACAACTGGTCAATACTAGGGAGCACTATGCATAAGTGAGAAGGAAATAAAGACCAAAAAAAGAACTATAATTCAGTTCAGTCCGATCGGTTTATTCGGTTCAATTCGTTTTTTGCATACCCCTAAGTAAGAGTAACCACCGCAACTTATTGGTTCCACCTTTTCCTTCTTCTCTTTAATTTTATTCTTATTTTTTTCTTTTGTTTCTCTAGGGATACAGTCGAGATTTCACGTTTGGGTTCATAGGGGAAATTAAAGGGGACGCGAAAATATATATAAGTCGTAGGAAAAAGAAATTTAATTTGCTTTCACTTCTAGATCTCTATTAAATATTTAGCGCGAAAAATATTTTGTGCAATTGTTTTATAATAAACATACTCATTTTTAGGATTTTTTTTGTTTTCTTCCTACACATTTTGTTACAAAGCATTAAATTTATTATGGCAAGTAATATTAATACCAAAACTTTAGCTATTCATAAAGTAATAACTATTATTTATATTTGAGAGGCGGTATTTAATTTTCTCAAAAAATATTAAGCAAACGAATCCTTATAACTTTAATCACTAAATATCCTTTCTACCATCTCAAAAGCAATACGACGTAGGTATTGTTGGAGACTTGATTCTTCTTTGTGGGGGTGGGCCCACTAAATTTTGAAAGTCGTCAATACGCAATTTAGACCCAAAAAAAAATTAAATAAACAAATAAAGAGAAAGACTTTCGAAGACTTCCATCAGGGTATTTTTACAAAACTAAGATTTAAAATTTTATTTAAATTTTAAATATATAATTTTTATTAAAAATGATGTGTTATTGTAAAATAAGAGTATATTTTACAAAACTATTTTACAAAAATTTATATTTTAAAAGACCGTTGATGACAAAAAAATTTACAAGCTATATAAGTTTTATACAGCACAAAATCATAAAAAAAAACCTATTGAAGATACTCTTGTAGACCGAAAAAAAAAAAGACAAAGACTTCTATCATAGAAAAAAACAAAAACTTCCGCTATAGTTGACTCCAAGTCGCGGATAAAATGAGATAGTGGATAATCATTTGTTTCTTTTATTCTTCCGCTATATTTTCTACATGGAAGAATGTGCATGCACTCGTACAAGTTGTCTTAGTCCCTGTAGAAGAATGTGCACTAGAGTACAAGTTGTTTCGAGACTAAGAGTGTGCTTGTTTTTTTGAAATCTTTAATTGATGAATATTAATTATTAAATGTTCAATGTTAAATGTTGAGTTAAATCTATGATACATTTTTTTTTAATGATGAATACTTGAACAATAAAAAAATTTGCCATTAACCTCTTATGATTTAAAAAAATAAAAAAATAAAAAAAGTTCATTGCACATCTAAATGGTTAAAATTCTACAATTAAACATTCAAAGGAAAAATCATGCACCCCGTCAATCACACTAATGCACTACTCCAAATTAAATATTAACTTTAATTTGCACCTTAAATAAATTTTAAAGATGGTTTTTATCCTTAAAATATAATTTGTGGCAATCAAACTCACTTGGTCATTTTCTGCAATTTTTTTAACTGGCAGTTAGTACAAGGGAGCATATGTGTTTTTCAAGTGCAATTTTAGGTGTGTATAATTTCAGCAAAATGAAAACCTAAAATAGATGAACAAATGACAAAAGTTGCTACTGTAATGGGGATATGAAGACTTTTGTCATTTAATTTGTTTCATACGTTTAGTCTGTAATTTGCCAAAATCGCCCTTGCGAACAATCCATGACTCGCTCGTGCTAGTCATTTTAAATAATTTGCATTGAATAAGTTAGTTTGATTGCATCAAATTATATTTGCGGGGTGCAAACTGTCTTAAAAACTTGTTTTTGGTGCAAAATGAAATCAACATCTAGTTTGGGGTCTCATTTGTATCATTTAATCTAATTTTAACTAAAAATATTTGCCTTTTTGACAATATCTTTGCAATGCATTCTTTACAATGGACATGAGATTTAAGAAATTAGAAAGGGGATTAAGGTTTGGGACTCAAACTCAAGTCCTCATATATGCTATCATTCTCGTGGTTATTTCACTGTCATTGGGCGACAGCCCAAGTCTTGTTTAACAATACATTGGACAACATATCTATAATGTTATCTCTGCATTATTTTTTCAAGACATTTAATAAAGTAATATAAGGCAATATTGAATGAGGCTCAAACCCCAGAAGTGTGTATTCGGGATAATGAAAGGAAAGCTTCTAGGCTTTATCATTAGTAAGAAGGGTATTGAGATAGACCTTGCTAAGGTTAAAGCTATACAAGAAATGCTAGAGTCTCGCACGGAGAAAGAAGTCCGAGGATTCCTAGGGAACCTACAGTACATCAGTAGCTTCATGTCCTAACTCATTCAAACTTGCGAGCCCATCTTCAAGCTCTTGATGAAGTCATCACCAGGGGAATAGGACAAACAATGCAAGGAGGCATTTAATAAAATCAAGAGCTATGTTTCCAATCCCCAGTGCTAGCCCCACCCTGGCCAGGGATCTCACTATTGTTATACCTAACCATCACGGGAGTAGCAGCCAGGGCCATGCTGGCCCAACATCTAGTCACCACTCGGAAGGAGTATGCCATCTACTTTGTTAGTAATAAGCTCTCTTCCTACAAGATAAACTACATGCTGTTGAAAATTCATGTGCAGCTCTTGTCTGGGTAACACAAAAGCTCCAACACTACATGATGGTATTCCCAGTTATCCTAGCCTCCATGATCGACCTGTTGAAGTATCTTTTTAAAAAGACGAGTCTTTCGATCGCATGGAAAAATGATTGTTCCTTCTTTCGAAATTCAACATCACATACATAACCCAGAAGTCATTCAAGGGAAAGATAATTGCCAACTATCTGGGTAATTGTAATACCCTGTTCTTTTATTCCACCGCAATTGCATTCATTTGGTCGCTTATTTCACCTAGAATGGTGAAATCTCAGTTTATAGAGTTTCGTAGTGCTTTGGCACCTTGCACTAGTCGTATTAGTCTACTTACACTCGTGTGAGTGATCGTTTAGTGATTCGGGTGGTCCGAATCGATTTCGAGTTGTAAATGGTGAGTTTCGGTCTTACGCGATTAATGATTTTTAGCCAACTTTGGAGCTACATAACTTTTTCTTCTATTATCTGATTTAGTCTCCATTTGCGCCTATGTTTAGGTTTCATACCATTCTACAACTTTCATGTTTTGATGAAAAGCCAATTCTCATTCCTCATTGGTCAAAACAACGTCCGAAGTAGGCCAGTTAGTAAAATCTGGTCATTTGGTAGTTCATCTGGTCATTCGGTAGTTCTTCGACAGAGCGCTGTCTTTGGAGGATTTATGGGAATTGTCTATCTAGAATTTGGGGAGACTTCATCTTAATAAGTTGTATATCTTTGAATTATCTTCCTTTGGACATAAATATCACCACAATCTGAGTTCTGAGCAAGAAGTTATGACAAAAATACCAACAGTGGTCAGTGCTGTGGGAAACAAGCTTTGGCTGAGAGCTCCCAAGATCGATCTTGGAGCCTTGTGTGTTGAATTTTAACCCCGTTTAACCTCATTTTATCACAATTTATCACCCCAACACACCCAATATGACCCTTACACCTCCTCAACTCCTCAAGAGAGTTATAGTGAGAGAAAGTGAGAGATTCTTGAGGGCTTTGACGATTTATTCATCATAAACCAATATTGAGCCCTAAATCTATACCCTTATCACTATTCATCATCTTCGTCTTCATGTCACTACCATTGGAGTTTAAGGGGGAAGCTAGGGCTTTAGGATTGCGGGGCCTACACTTCTCGAAGCACTTCAATTATGAGGAATATCAACTATAAAGGTGGGAACACTAATACTAAACTTATTATTCAAAGTATTATGTGTTGAATTAGAGATTTTTATCATAATGGGCATTCTTCTTAAAAACCCCAGGTTGTATTGCTTGCATGTGGGTTGGGTTGCATAAACCTTCAATTGGTGGTTAATAATAGTTGAATATCACTTAGATTACATAATTGCACAAGTAGTTACACATTTGAATTAGAATACTAGAAGATTTGTATAAAACCCACTTTGTAGTCAACATGACTATGCTAGAAATTGGGAATTTCTAGTATTACTCCCATATGCCGATTGATTATAGTTTATAACTAATGGATATACATATTTATGCGAGTAAATACACATATATGATACCAGTCTTATGATTTCCATAAAAAGCCACCAAGAGTGAATAGTATGAGATCGTTTTTGAGCGTTTATATAAATATGCGATCTTTAAAGCTATTGATGAGATTTTATCGTAGTGTGTCCTAGATATACATAATGAAGAACATTATAAACTTAATCTTGGAGAGATTTGGGAAAGACACTAAATTACTTACGGAACGGCCCTTGAATCATACATATGACTTGCTAGGTTCAAAGATTAGCAATTAAAGTATGCCATTTGGCTTGAAATGCGTGAGAAGAAATAATCCGAGATGGTGGTTGGAATTGAATGGCATGGAACTACATGGTTTATTATAGATGATATGGATTGATGTGAAAAGTGTAATAAATACTTACTTGGCATTTGATAACACAAGTGAAGCTCGTATATGGCTGGCTATGTATATACACGAATGTGTTATATATATATATATTGTGTTCTATTGCATGGCGGAATGATATTGATATGATGTTGTGACATCTATGTTGTATATACATGTTGTTAATTGATGTTGACCTATATTGTGATTTTGTTGATATATCTGGAATTAGATGATAAATATGGTATTTGTAGTTTTCATGATAGTAAGGCTGGGGGCACTGGGCTATAAATGCCAGGCCGGAGGTACCATTATATAAATACCATTGTATACGTATACATGTGCACCATATTAAGGCTGGAGGTACCGGGATATAAATTCCAAGCCGGGAGTATCGGTACTAGTCGTAACTGGAGTGGAGCCACCTAAAGCAGACAAGGGAAAGGGCTACCCAGTATAGTGCAGTGGTAGTCGCCTGTTCTGTTATCGTATCGATGTATATTTCCTTCTTGCGGATGAGTTTCATAGTCCTGCATTTTATAGCTTCCCTGGCTTGTGGAATAGATCATGTGGCTCTATCAATGGGACTGTGTGTTCTGAAAAGTAGTAGCCCTACACTTAGGTGAAAGATCCTAAGGTAGTTGCATCCTCGGAGGAATGTGCTTGTACGGGTGTCCTTCTTGTTAAGTATTTGGAGTGTTGTCCCCGGAAAAATGTCTTACGTGGGTTTATCTCCAAATGAATTATAAGTAAGGACCAAGTCCCTGGGCAATTCGCTATTTAGAGGAGACATGATTAGTTTAGAGCTTGGAGTCCTTCGGGAACCGATGCCCTAAGCCTAGTGGCTGCGGGGTGTAAGCTTGAGGCTTTATACAAGAGATATGACAGATTAATCCTTATATATCAAGATGGAATCCCACCACTTGGTCCAACAAAAACGTATTTTAATTCATGTCTTAAGAGTTACCAAGCAAAACATGTAGTCTAAGTGGGTTTTTAAGTAGACGAAACAAATAACTCCAAATTACAATTCTAATAAGCTATTTATAACATATAGGGGCTATTTGAACCATCAATTTGATAAAATCAGCAAAACCCCATCATTCACACATAAACCCATTTAGAATAGTTAGGGTTTTGTCAAGAACAGGAGGTGAAATCATAGTATATTAATAAAAAGCTTAAAAGTAAATTTTAATACTAGATTCCCACCTCAATTGAAGCTTTACAACGAGTTTGGAGGATTGGATTGAAGAATAGTTGCCAAATCTAGAAAAAGCACAAGCCCTAGGTCCCCTTGAAGCTTTAATAGTGGAAAGAAGGATGAAGATGAAGATGCAAGCGATGATTGTAACACCCCGAGCTCCGACCCTGGTAGGATATTGTCCGCTTTGGGCTACATGGTCCCACTCACCCTCACGACTTTGTTCTTGGAAGGGCTACATGATCCCACTCACCCCCCAAAACGCGTCCTACCAGTTAGGTTCCCAGGTGCACATATATGGGTCTCAAGGTTTCCCCCACTTTTCGATGTGGGATTTACATTCTCCCCCTTAAGGGGACTGATGCCCTCGTCAACACACCGTACTCTATGGGGTCCGATCTGATACCATTTGTAACACCCCGGGCTCTGACCCTGGTAGGATATTGTCCGCTTTAGGCTACATGGTCCCACTCACCCTCACGGCTTTGTTCTTAGTAGGGCTACATGATCCCAAATATAATGTTATTGCATTTATGTTCACTTTTATGGAATTTAATGTAATACTCAAAGATAATGTTCTATCCAAGTATTTCCTGGCATACATGTGTATATCGAGGTTGTATAACCTATAATCTACCATTTATTATGGTGAAAATCTTTCAAAACCTCCAATTTCCCAAATTCCCTAGTTTAAATGATTCGATTCCAAGTGGGTTTGTTAGAAAACTAAACATATACATGTCAATCATGTAAATCATTGATAAACAATGTTATTGGGGTAATAATTTCTCATTATACATCATTCATAACCCAAAACAAATTACTTCCCGCTCACAACCCCAAATTACTCACCAACTAGTTCTTATATGCAACTATGGAATGGGTATGATATACAAGTGCGTGTACTGGACTATAACAAAATGAGGGTATTTAACACGAGATATATGAGTGATAATATACTCATACGCATCACTAATTTGCCCCTAAAATAACCCAACCTCATACGCGCACTTATAAACCTAGAGTTTGTATGTAAAAACCCCATTTGTAATGAAATATTTGATTCAAGAGTAATAAGTTGGAAATCTCTAGTTGGAGTAAGTTAAACAGATAAAAAATAGGGTATTAAATTCATCAATTTCAACAATAAAGCCCCATTTCATCATAAATCCCAAAATCCACATATATAGATATATACATAACCTAGGTTTTGATAAGAACTTGGTGTACAATTGAAATCAAACAATAATAAGTTAGAATATGAGTTTTAGTAGTAGTTTCCCACCTTAGAGAAGCCATATTTCGAATTGATGATGCGTGGCCCCGAATTTTCTAGCCCCAATCCCGAGCTTAGCTGCCATGGAGGTGTTTAGGTGGAGAAGATGACGAATAGTTGTTTAGAAGATGGGTTGGATGCCTTTTGAGCTTAATCTTTGGATAGGGGATGAAAATCCACCAAAACCCTTTTAATTTCCTCACTATATCTCTCTCTAAAAGCTCTCCAAGGGCTGTGTTGATTGTGCATTGATTTGCTACATATATATATGTGTATGTGATGTAATGATGAGATGACATAGTTCATGTGACGTCCCGGGTTGGTCTCTAACGATTGGGACCTTAAGTTGGGATAGAGTGCCCCTGGGTGAAAGACTCGAAATGGTGCACGAAAACGAACGAGAGGTCTCACTGCTGCGTGGGTGAAAGGCCACGGAATGCAAACCTGGTGACGCTTGGACGATTGCGATTATTATTATTGTGATGGTCGAGGCTGTGAGGGCTTTTGAGAGACATTGTCTCGAATGATACTAATACGCCACAATGACGGATGTGGCAGTGGTTTCGATATATATATATTGTTGTGTTGTATTTTATATTATTTTATATATATTGCCTCCGGTATATTATGAATATATATAAATATATATATACATGAGTATTGATGCGGATACGTGGAAAGCATATAGATATGAGATTAGTCTACCAGTTTATATTGAACGTTAAATACTAGTAGCCTAAGTGGTCAACTTAGTATACGAATGGCTAGGTGGGAGGAATATCTTAATGTAACGCTTAAGCTAGACAGCCTGGTAGTAGTGCTTAGTAGTTGGCCAAGTATATGACTCATAATGTACTGTAAACAAAGCGATAACTATGAATACTTGGCATAAGAGGTGTATACCCCTCACACGCAGTTGAGTAACCAACAATGGAATGATTCTTATAGCGTGTGAACCCTAGGAGGCTAAAAGAGTAGAATGCTATATGATGAGAGTTAGGGAACAATTTTGATACCTGTGATAGAACAATTAGTGGGTTTTGGCATGTACATACATGGTGAATTGCATAGTAAGGTTTTCGAAAAGATTGTATTGTTGAAGCAACATATATATGATACATATATTTTCAAATGAAAGCCTTATTTTCATTATAAATCCTCATAGTTCCCACTGAGCCCGGATTTGGCTCATTCCTTCCCTCTCAACAGTTTTGCAGGTCAAGCATCGGGGATTGACGCATGGTCTATGAGTCCAGTAGCCTCTGATGTCCTTAGACTGCCTTTTGGGGTTCTTTACAAAAAGGGCCATATTGTATAATCGATTTTGTTTTATTATAATGTATATAAACCCTCTTTTATACGCTGGACTTTGGTTTTTTCGTATAAACAATATTTTAAAGAAACTTGTATGCATATTCTTATATGTGAAGTTGATTTTGGTTGTAGTTGAATGAGGATACTTTTACATGAAAATGGTTTTGATTTTTACAGGGCGGTTTGTTATCTGAACAAACTCCACATGCCGAAATTTTCTAAAACGAGATTTGATTCCGTTTATATTTTATTTGGGAAAAAGTTTTTAAAAGTATGTGATTTTATACACACCAAACCCGCCGTCGTGCACGGCATCCGTGATTAACAGTGCCCCGAAGGTGAAAATCTCAGAATGAGATTCGGGGCGTCACAAGAATGATGATGAGTTTTAGCTAAATCTTGGATTTAAGATGAGATCTCTCAAGAAACCCATAAATTCATCCATCTTTCTCTCTTCTTAAGCTTGGAGCATCAAGGTGTGAAGAATAGGACGAATGGATTTTGATTTGGGTGTTTTGGGGTTAAAAATCGGGTCAAAGTTGGTCAAAATGGGTCTGTTCTGATGAGTAAGATTGATCTTAGTCCAAGTAAAAAGTGAACTAGTTTGGTTTGTCAATAATTTTTGATGAGTAAAATCAATCTTACTCGGCTTAGCAATAAGTTTACTTGTTGCATTGACCCTTAAGTCCCCGAGATGATAGAATCTCGTCTCGAGCCAAATAAGAAACTTGTAAAGGGGAACAAGACGGAACTTTTGGCACTGATGGGGACTTATTTGGATAGTAAATGAAGAAGTTATGGCATCTTAAAAAAGGCAAAAATTTTAGAAATCGCGTAAGGTCAAAACATGCAATTAATGCCTCGATTCAATTCGGACCACCCGAATCGTGGGACGATTGATCCCGCAAGCTAAGTTACGCCATTATGGCATAACAATGAGTTGAAACACGTAAAACAAACCTCGATCTCAATATGGCTTGTCCAAAATGACATTTACTAACTAAATGAAAATGAAACGGAAATGACGTGGATAATCAAACTAGGGGTGTTAGATAGATTTCATGGGGCCATTTCATCTTCTTTGGGAACCAATACATTCTTGCCATTGTCGAGTACGTGTCCAAATGGGTTGAAGCCATTCCTACTAGAAATAATGATCATTTCACGGTCATTACATTCTTTAAACATAATATCATTTCTAGGTTTGGCACGCCAAAAATGATAATAAGTGATCAAGGCAGTCATTTTTTTAAAAAACCGTTTAAGAAATTGGTGTGGATTTATGGAGAGAATCACCAAGCCTCCTTAGCATATCACCCATAGATAAATAGGAAGCTGAACTAGCCAACTGAGAGATCAAGAGAATCTTAAAGAAAACAGTCAACGTTAATTGGAGAGATTGGTCTATTCATTTGATAGATGCTTTATGGGCGTATCAAACCACCTACAAGACGAGTTTGAATATGTTCCCTTACCGGTTGGTTTATGGTATAGCATGTCATCTCCCTTTGGAGATTGAACATAAGGCATTCTGGGCTATCAAAGTTATGAATTTTCATCTTCGAGAGAGTGGTAAAGAGAGAAGCTTGTAGTTAAACGAATTTGAAGAGTTACGCCATGATGCGTATGATAATTCTAGATTTTTCAAGGAAAAGACAAAGCGTTTCCGCGATCAGAAAGTCCCGAGGAAGAATTTCGAGCCTGGACATAAAGTTATACCTTATGATTCAAGACTCCTTATAGAGCAGTGGAATTGGAGAATCCAAAAATGGCAGTACGTTTAAAGTCAATGGGCATCGGTTAAAGCCATTCTTGGAAAAACTTGATGATAGTGAGGAGAGCAATGAGTTGGGAGAACCCAACTATGATGCTACTGGATGATCGAGAAGAAATTGTCGCACTCTATATAATTTGTATATTTTTGTATACAACTATTGTATATCCGTTTTCTTTTTCGCTGTTTCGTGTGTTTCTCTATTGTTCTTTGTTGCTGATCTCAAATCCCAGTTCAAACCACCTATTTTTCAAATTTATACCGTGTATAAACCATCCTGGTTAATGCCGTGTAAATTGATTTGCAACACAGGGACTGTGTTGTTTTGAGTTGGGGGAGGGAGAAACCATTCAATTTTATGAATTTAATTGTCTCATTCCGTTCTCACGAATTTAAGGAAAAATTGCGGGGATCGATACCCATCTGAGGATCGATCCTGACAGGGTTTTTCCAAAAAAAAAAAATTTAAATATTTTTTTCTCTCCTTCCCCCCACTCCCCCCCCCCGCATCGAACACCCCCCAACCCCATTTCTTTTCTTCTGCTTCCTTTCTTCTTCTGCCATTCTCTTTCTTTTATTTTCATTCCATTTCCTCCATTACCAACACCACCAAGCTTTATTACTCAATAATTTAGCAATGCCGCCGCGCACATAAATGCTTATCCAGGGTGGAGTCGAAGGAGGTTTTAGATCTACTGCGGATCGCCGTTGGTACGAATACGCATTTCGCACCCAAGGGGTCTTGATAGAAAGTCCTTTAGAGGAGAGACCTATAGATGGTTACCCACTTCTTTATCGCATTATTCTGGTGCACCACGGTTGGTACGTTGCGTTGGGGATTACCTGTAAGGCCAACGCCATGTTGTGTTGCGAGTTTATGGAGAGTCTGGTATGCGAGGGTCCCCCGAGTTTGTTTATGAGATTACGGGTGCCATGTTGGTGCCCCACTTTGAGTGCTCGTAATTATTAGGCGCTCCGGGTATTCCTACACCCACAAAGGTCACTTCCACTCTCTACGGTACACCCACAGAGTGGGATGGTTCTAGTCATCTTCTTCGAGATCGACTTGCGCCTCGACTTTTGGATTTTCATCCGGTTTTAGTCGATTGTATCTTCCCTACGAGCCAGAAGACGAAGATCTATCTATGGACTGCTCGTATCTTCTACGCGATAGTCAGTGACAAGTGCGTGGATTGATGTTGGTGTTGGAATGAGCCTATTTTAGCTGGGATGGATGACATTAGGAAGTTTGTATGGAGGATGGTGAATGATGAGATGATATTTTTTAGAGGCTCGATTGGAGCTGCTTCTGCCATGAGATAGAGAGCACATAAAAGGTGTAGATGTAATACCCCGTACTTTAATTTGTGTTAAATGGAAGTATATTGGCTTATTTATACTCATGTGAGTGATCGGTTGGTGATTTGGGTGGTTTGAATCGATTTTGGTTGGTAAATAGAAAGTTTTGGTTCTTCATGATTCGTTAATTCTAGCTAACTTTGAGCTATCATAATTTCTTCGTTACTTATTTGATTAAGATTTTGTTCACCTAAGTGTCTAGTATTTATACCATTATACAACTTTCATGTTTTGGCCGACAGCTAATTCACACTCCGTATTGGCCAAAACTGCATGAGAAGTAGGCCGGTTAGTAAATTGTGGTCATTCAGTAGTGCTTTGATAGAGTGCTGTCTTCGGTGAATATCTGGGAAAAATTTATCCAAAATTTAGGAAAACTTCCTCTTAGAAAGTTGTAGATCTTTGAATTACCTTTCCGTGGACATAAAGATCAGCTCAATCAGAGTTCTGAACGAAAATTTATGGCCAAAACAAAAACAGTGCACCAGGGCACCAAAATTACCCGCGGACCGGTATGGCATTTTTGGCATACCGGTTGGGCAAAACATTTTGGAAAAATTTGTGCTATGCGGACCGGTATTGGGTATTTGGCATACCGGTCCGCCAGTTAACTATTCCCATCGACTTAAGCTCATTTTTAAGCCATTTTTGGTCATTTTTCACCCCAACTTCGACCCAAACTATTCCATACTCCTCAAGAGAGTTCTAGAGGGTTTTAGAGAGAGAAAGAGGAAGATTTCTACTCATCTATCCGTCCAAATCAAGGATTCAAGCTTGAAATCAATCAAACCCACTTCTAAAGCACTATTCATCATCTTTTACCTTGATTCTTTGCCATAGGAGCTCGTGGGTAAGCTGTGGTTGCATGGGTTGGAGTTTAAGCTTTTACTATTTGGGGGGTTTTGCTATCCTAGAAACGTGGTGACGCGAGAAAGTCGGGGTTTCACCAAACAAAGCTTCGATTATTATATTTTCTTCTCTCTTTTGGTCTATACACTTGAGGTAGGGGTTGATATGACTTCAAAACTCAATAATATAGTTTAAATGTTTTCAAAACATGTAGTATAACTTGTTTGATGAAATTTATCATGTTTTCTCCATGTTTTCTCTAAGGAAAATATAATACATCTATTGAGTGCATTTATAAATGGTTGTAAAGGTTCAAATGTGAGATTTTAAGCCATAAATGCTATATACACATGATACCTTTGTATTATCCAACCTTATGAAGTATTCCATGGATTCTTGACTCCTAAAAATTGATGAAAATGAACTGTTGTTGTTTCAACACATCATGGAGTACGGGGTTGGGCTTGTGGAAGTTTATGTGGCATAAATTACTTCAAATGTTTGTTAAGTGACATAATTGCATGTTTTAAGGCAAAGTGTGCCATTTATACTTGATGTAGTGTGCCAATTGAAGTGTATGAGATATCCCTTGGATATATGGATGTTATTTGTGATGAAATTGTTTTGTTAATGTTTTATACACATCAAGGGATATCTAGCGAGACTTGCTAATGGGTATATCGCATAAGTTGCTTTCATGTGTTTACTAAATAGCATGCTATGTATATTATCCATTAAATTTATGTCAAACGTAATCTTAGGGATCTTTCGACAAGCTCGGATCATTCTTCTGGCCTCTTGCATAGGCGTTTATCTCTTATCTGTATGCCGAGAGCTTCTTATGATTATTGTATCGTTCTGAATATGATATGATCCTGCTATGGATCTGGATATGATTCTATTGTGCCCCTTCGATGGTGAAGGGATTGTGTATTTATTTGGTGCCTATCGGTATGGAAAATAAGTGGGGCCTGCTGCCCTTGGGTTGAAAATCCCTAAACCTTCGGAGGGTAGCAATGCGTCGGCTATCTAGAGCCAGCGATGTGTAGCCCGAAAATCTAGACAACGGTAAGGCACAAATGATTCTATGGTTGTGATAATATCGTTGGACTGGAGGTCTGATTCGGTTATGATCTTATGATATTCTCTGAGGCCAATGGGCCAGTTATGATTATTGACGGATGATTCTATCGGGCGGTCAAGCCCTCGATAAAGTTTGGCTCGATGTGGACATACATATATATTCTGGCTACATGGCTTAACGGTTGATACAAGGGAGGTAACCTGTTTATGCATAAGCACGTATAGTTTCATATGATAATGGTTTTTAAACCAAAGCATTTATTAAAATATGATTTGTTGTTGAACTATGAATTTGTTTTCGATATGTTATTCCCTATTTCCTCCCCTACTGAGTTGTGAGCTCACCCCCTTTTTGTTAACCAAATAGAGGTGTACGGGGGACGAGTAATATTAACAAGACGGAGGGATCAGGAATGAAATAGAAGGCTCTAATACAGTAACTCATTTTTCCATGTATATGTTATCACGGGAAGCCACGGCTAGCCCGAAATGCTGTATATTGACTTGGACGTACTTAGTTTTGTTTTGTACAGCGGCTATATGCATGATATTATTGTTTGTATTTTTTTATGCATTTACATATACACCCATTTTAGTCAATCTAAGATGGGTTAGTAGCATTCTAGGTCTTAATTACGGGTGTTGTCCGATCGATTAAGGTGGGCGTGTTATAGTAGAGGTGTGGCTGCGTAGGGGATAGGCGAAGACGTTGAGGAGAAGGACACTTTTGACACTCTTGTTACTGATCTGCCACCACCATTAGCCGATACATTATAGGTTGGCCCATACCAGACTTATGGAGGCGGCTGTGAGAATTCAGAATCCTGTTGGCACCATATCGTGGTGATAATTCATATCATGTATCCCTCCATTCTCTTTTTTAGATGCAAAAGGGTTCATTCAGAGTGGTCAGTACGTTTTACGAGAAAATGGACAAAATAAATTTGTAAAGGGAAAGACTATAAATAAACCCTTTTCTTATGTTCATTTTAGTGGCATTATATGTTTATTTTATATTGAAAAACTTGGATGCTTTTACTGTCATTTTACTACTTTCTAGAAATATCTTATAAAAGCCCAATTTTGGGGAAAACGGGGAAAATGATGAAAACCTTGTATTTCGTGATATGATATTTTGGTTTTATCAAAGTCTGATTAATAGTTACAAAAGTTTATCTTATCTATTTTGAAATGAGAGTGATTCGGTATTGTTTCCTTTGATAACAATATCAATTATCTTGTTTGGTTAATTTAGAAAAGATCGGATCTTATCAGAATTAATTTGATATATAATTTTACTCTTGAGGAGGGTGTATCAGATAAGTTACAATCTATATGAAAGACATAATATATCTGAGTTTAATTCCTACGTAAACTTTATCAGTCTGGGTTTTAAAAACTTGATTTTATCCGGATAATAAATAGCCTTACTTCTTCTGGTTTTATAAATGATTTTTTATCAGGGTTTTATTAAGTTGTTTTGTTTGAAAATGATAGAATATCTATAACTTGATAGTATGTTTATCTAACTAGAAAGTGGATAGAGCAACATATATAAAAGCGAAAAATAAGTACATAGTTATATAATTTAAATACTGGGAGAAACCTTCGTTACCTTCCCGACAATATATATAAAAGAGATAGAGAGGGAGTATAATACGACAGACGTTGCTCCGACGGATATTATGTGACGCCCTGCGAGTGATGGAGTACTCCCTTAGGGGAGGAATTGTAGCTCAAAGGGGGCATCCCACATCGGAAAGTGGGGGATCCTTGGAAACCCATATAAGTAAGAAACAGTCGCTAATTAAGTACGAGGCCTTTTGGGGGTTCACTGGCTTCGGATCCCATAAGAACTCCGAAGTTAAGCGAGTAGCTGGCCAGAGCAATCCCAGGATGGGTGATCCCCTGGGAAGCTGGTCGTGAGCTCCCGAAAACAAATCCGTGCGGGTGAGTGGGACCATGTAGCCCAAAGCGGACAATATTGTACTGAGGTGGGACCGGGTCGTTACATATTATCTTTTATTCTCCAAAGATTTTTGAGAATTCGACTCTAGTAGATAACACTTATAGTATTGAGAATGGATTTGGTGATTCTTTGGAAATCAGACGATTATAGATTACACTTGATAACACTTCAAATGCAGAGAATATAGAGAATTTTGGCTCCGTAATTGCTACCTTCTTCTCTTGTCCCAAACCCTTGGGGGTTGTGGTTTATTTATACTGCTTCGGGAGTGATTGTCGCTCAACATGTCCCTAAAGTAGGGGAACCTTGTGACACATGGCCCACCAGTGGGGGAATGTTGCCCGATAATCCCTTTAATGGGGGACAATAGTGCTGTTCCAGACACAATGATGTGCTGGAGAATGATTAGGGAACATGTCGTGCGATAGAAGTGGTTTGTCGCTGTGAGAACCAGCGCTTTTGACGCCGGCCCCCTTGGTGGCTATTCCTCCTACTTTTTGGTTCGTTTGGAAAATGGTTCGTTTTATTATGAAGAATAAGGTGATGGATTGTAAAAAGAATCAGAGTCGCCAGTTTGTTTTACTAAACAAATAAAACTCTGTGTAAAAAAGGAACGTTTATGGATTAAATGACCTCTTAAACACAATTAATGAAAAACTAGTTGATTCAAAGGTTTGGGGATTAAGTTACAAATCGGGAAGGTGTTAGGCACATAATTCGTCCTTTCAGTCTCTAAGTAGGATATGCGTGGAATTATAATCGAACATTCGCATGCTTATTGATGTTATCGCATATCAATCCATAATTTTAGGAAAACAGGATTTTGGGGTGGGGATGGAAACTATGTGCTTCGTATTTTGCCCTTCGATTTTAGAAATGTGTGTGTGTGTGTGATTTGAAAGATGATTTTGATAATCATAAATAGCAAAATATGTGTTTTTGGAAAGATTTAGGGATTTTTGGAAGATAATTCGATTTGGAATCGGATATTCGATAATCCTCGAGATTCGTTCGTCAATAGTGTACCACAATTTCATAATTTAAACCGGCATTGACGAATCTAGTACTCTCATATTGGATATTTAGGCAAGCACCGCAATTTATAGATTAAGCCAAGTGCAAACGTATATTTATTCCTTTGTGGATCGAGACTGATAAAATCGAGATTTTATGAAATTGACTGATAATGTAATACCCTGTGTTCCTTTTTCGCGTTGATCTTCCCTTAAGCCCGGTTAAGGCTTAATCTCCGTTAGAGCGCAACCATTGGGTTCCGAGCCCTTTGTATTCGACTCGATACCTTTATCATGTCATGGTAGACATATTAAGTTTGAAGGAACAATCGTTACATTATTCGAGTGGTTCGGGTTGAAACCGAGGTGTAAATTGCGAGTTTCGACTTTTCGTAATTCGTCGATTTCTAGCCAACTTTGAGAGGCCATAACTTTTTCATCCGATGTCCAAATGACTCACCATTTATGGCCATGTCTTCATTTCTTTTCCTTCTACAACTTTTATGTTTGGGCTGAGTTAAGATTCAACCATTTCGAGGTCCATTTCGGGCTCAAAAAGTCAGTTATTATTGGAGTGACCACCATGATCGATCATGGTTCACTTGGAAGTTGGTTTTGACGATATTTAACCCGTTTTTCATCCATTTAACATCCCTATACCCCTATTTCCGAGCACTCAACATCAGGAGAGTAAGGGAGAGACTTGAGGGAGATCTAGAGAGAGAAAGACAAGAGATTCCACACATCTCTCACCCCTTCCAAGATTTGAGCATCAAACACCTCCTCTGTCACTATTCATTGTCTTCCACCTTCGTCTTTGCCCGTAGGAGCTTGGAACAAGCTAGGGTTTCGGCAATACGACGTCTACGCATCATCAACTCCTCGATTTAGCTATTCTAAGGTGGGAACACTTGTATAAAACCTCTTTTACAAATCTTTACATGTTATGTTAGTGATTTGTACTCAAATTGGTGTTTTCTAGAAAACCCCTAGGTTGTATGCATGTTCATGGGGTTGGGCTAGATAAATCCTCGATTGGTGATATATATTGGTGGGTTCTAACATCTATTACATATTTTGAGCATTTAATCATCGTTTTCACTCATATACCTAAAGTTTTATGAAAAAACTACCTCATACGCATATGTTTAACCTAGAAATTGTGGGTTTTGGGATATATGTGTATAGAGGTTGATTTTGGGTTATTGATGGTAGGAATACATAGATATGCTATTAGAAGTGATTGTGGAACACTATCCTTGGGTTTGGTGTCAAAACCCCACTAAAGCGGAGTGGTGCGTAACAAACATTGAGTCTTGTGCTTGGTAGAGGCTGCAGTTAGTATAAGCGAGGGTATACAAACCCGATACACCTTAGAATCGTTATTACCTTAGTTTGGTGGGCCATAGATTATTGTGACTCTAATTAAGGTGAGGTTGAGTTACCGTGAAACTTTTGGTTAAATGAGAATGACACTCGTTAAGGCTTAGCTTGACGATATGGTTTGAGAATTATCATAAAACACCGATGGCCTTAGTTTTATACACATGACACATAATGAGATGTAATATACTTATAATGAATCAATCGGCCGAATAATGGGAATTATTCGTTAAATGATAGGGTCCTGGATAATTGGATCGATAATAATGATGATGTGATGAATGATGAATGAACGATGATTATAATGATCACAATTATGTGATTATATATATATATTGTTGGCCATACGTGTGATGGATGATTTGATGATTATATATATATTGTCGTGTGAGGAATCGATATATTCCTGTTGTAATGATCACACGTATGGGCTGGAGATGATGGACCGAGCACCGGGTAGCTCCCGCGTGACTCGAAGACGGGCTGCCTATTTAACGCCCTTGGGTAAAAGCCCCTAAATCGTGCACGGGAAAAATGAAGTTGGTGACTCCGCCGGTGGTTGTGGGTGCCCACAAAGGATAGCCCACTCTATGTATCTTGCCTTCCCACAGGACTATGTGTTCTGGATTAGATGAGTTTTCCTGGAAGCGGAGCAAGTCCCGTGTGCCACTACTTTCCCAATAGTGAGTTCCCCGGGAAGTAGTTGGGCTACTAATGGTTACTACCCTACTCGGGTATCGCCTGGTGTACTTTCTAGAGTGCCGATGTGGTTTGTATGAGGTGTTCTCCTCGTTAACTATTCGGAGTGTCGTCCCTAGGAAAATGTCCTGCTTGGGTTATCTCCGAATGACCTACTTGAAGAACCAAGTTCTCGGGCCACTCCCAACTCGGAGGAGCCATGGATAAGAGCCTTGGACCCTTCGGGATCCGTTGTTCTGGGCCTGGATGTACTAATTACGGGGTGAAACTAAGGCATTATGCCAAGGACGTGATACGAGAGTTGTTGTGAGATTGTGATTACGTTGTTATTATTATTGTCTCGTATCATATCTCGTATTAATTTGTGTATGTTGCCTCGGCTATGAAATAAATGATGTAGGAACTTAGGCGGACGCTGTTAAACAGAACATGGTACACATAGAGAACTGTCGAGCCTTTCTTAATGTATTAATATATAAAGTGGAAAAAGATAATGACTATTGAACCTTAAAGAAGGAATACGGGTGTGAGAGTACATATGATTCACGAGACTTATTAGCCGGATCATAATGAACCTATAGCACTAATAATTGAAGTAGAAATTAAAGCTAAGGTAATAGCTAGATAAAAGATATCGTGCTGTGACGCGCCAGAAGGATAAGCAAGCGATAGAGCCTTCTAGATGGCCAAGTATAGAATCCATAACACACTATAATTAAAGGGGAAACAATAAATACTTGGCCAATAGTTACTGAAAGAGATATGTCCTAGGACTATTCATAGATTATGATTTGTACTTGGATATCTTATGCTTATTGTTATTAATAAAGTTTATTTATTTTACTTTATAATCTCTTGTAAATAATATTTATTAATACTAGTTCATCAAGTACGTGACTAGATTGTGGGATGCTAGTAATGTAATAATAATATTGTTTAGATGTCCCTAATCATGTATCAATAACCTAGGATCACATTGATATAATGATTAGAGTATGGGTCAGCTGATGACTATGTTCCACAAGTCATGGATATGGAGATATCAAGCTGAACATACTGATACTTGTTAGGGAACAAAGTATTGGACTGACCCGCTTTGGGGACACTGCGAGGAGTGTTACATAATGTCATCAGTGATGTTCCCCATTTGTGATATCGTATTATCCTCAGACCTGAGATCGCCATGGTTACCAACATAGGGATTAGCATGTCAGGCATTATCAAACGTTGCTCTTGACCGAGTAATTATAAAGATGATGACCGAGCATACTATGAACTATGTAGAGGTATGTGGTTGATCAAGATGGGATTTGTCACTCTCATATATTGAGAGAGATATCGTTGGGCCCCTTGATAAGTGTAATTAATATTTGCATGGCCATGCACAAATGAGATGTCATTTGTTTTGGATTAATTATACTTAGAGATCAAGAAATAAAGATTGAACTATACAAGAATGACACTTGCCTAGTCTTGTGTTCAATCTAGATATCGATTGACAAAAGGAGTTAATGTGTGAAATATCAATTTAAGGTTGTGTCGTTTTTTGACCTTTATACCCTTTGGATAATAGTAATGTTTTACTAGAAACCGCTTACTGTTCGTATAATAAAATGGGCTTTTAATTGTACGGCCAAAGAGTGTAAAACCTACAGGGTCGCACACCAAAACGAGTTGGATCAAAACGAATTAAAACGGGCCAAGTTGGACTTGGGCCCAGTTCGTTTGTTGCTTAGGGTTCTCACTAGGGTTCCCTTATAAAAGGGAACCTTTGTTCTTCTTGGCCGTCAATGAAATTGAGAGAGGCAAGAAAATTCGAAATAGCAGAGAGAACCCTAGAGGGCGCTAGTACACCAAGCAAGATCTCATCTCGTTCGTGTGTGCATACCGTAGAGGCGTCGTGTTTTCTACGCTAAGGACGACAACAACAGAAGGATCAGATCCATCCTGTTCGTTTCATTGACATCAAATCTCGATTAAGGTATGTCATCTGTCGATTTTATTGAACTGCATAGATCATAGGATTCAATGATTAGTGCGTAAATTAGTGTATGCGATGCATGATTACTGCCCTAATTTACTAACAGTTACGACATACGGAATAAGGACCGGATACCATAGAAGAGTGTGGAGTTACACTTGAGAGTGGATAGTCCGTAGCATGTCGAACCTTAAGAAGCTACGACGTGACTTTAGACTAGTGATCTCCTCAAGTTGTGAAAATTCCTTAGAGTTTTATCTTATGGATAGTTAGAGGAGAGATCGGTTAGCCGGGTAAATGGCTTTCGGGTAACTATGATAGAAGTCTGAGTGTGAACACCCCAATCCACGACTCTCGTGTGAACACTGGTTTTTCATAAAACAAGCATTTCACATTAGGTTTTGAGTCATCATGCATATGAGAAGACTGTTAGAAAAGACTCTGACTTTGAATTCGTCAAGTGTCTGATACGACCAATGTTGCCACTTCGCTTACTAGGACTAGGTGTCAAGTATCTGCTCAGTTACTTGAATTCGTCAAGTGTCTGCCTGGTTAGGTCGCGGGGTGCGGGGCAACGCTCTGTTAGAAAAAAAATTGAGTTTTTAGGTGTTTCGAGGCATATTTGAAGTGCTAGCCGCAGCCCCCCAACCGCACGGCTACCTGCCAGCCGTACGGATGGCCCCCAACCACAGCCCCGCAACTGCACGGCTACCAGCAAGCCGTACGGCTGGCCAGCAGCCTCCAACCGCACGCCCCAACCGAAGGTCTCAGCCGCACCCCTTACAACTGGCCTCTTTTGGAGCACTTTTAGCGAAAATTTCGTTATAAATAGGACCATTGGGCTCTCATTTGGGATCATCAATACTCAATAGAGTTTTTAGAAAGGAGAAACTCTGTCATGATTATTAGAGAGTCTTTTCTAGAAGTTTTAGAGAGAAAAAGTTTTTAGAAAGAGAAAGTCTTAGAGAGAGAGTTTTAGAGAGGGAAAGTTCTAGAGAGGGAAAGGAGCAAGCAAGCGATCATCGTTCTTCTTCAAGTGCATCAGGTACATTTCTCTACAATTCTCCTGAATTTCAATACTGCATTTGAATATGAGTTTTAATACATAAAGTTAGATAACTTGGAAAGAAGTCCGCTGCTGTCAAAACAAGTCCTTTCTAAATTTTACAAGAAAATTAAAATCTGTTTTGACACGTCTTCAAAACAAAACAAAATGCAGTTTTAAACAAAAATTATCCGAAAAGGACTATTTTGGAAACTATTCAAACTACTTGCAAGATGTCTAAAATAGGAATTAAATACATGATCCATTAAGAGACCACCGAAAGGGCAAATTGGGTGCCTAACACCTTCCCAATTCGTAACGTAGTTCCTAAACCCTAGCAAAGTAAGTTTTCAATCAATCTCTGGTTTCAAACGTTTGAAAGATAGTTCATTATCAAATTGTCTTTTATACGATCTTTTGTTTGTTTTCTTATAAAACAGACTGGCGACTCTACAAAATATGTTTTCATTCAAAATGAAAAGAGACGAGAGGATTCCTAGGGTCGTGGATCCAGGTTCTCACAGTGGCAACTCTGTTGGGGACGTCAAGAACTAAGCTCTAATCTAATGGATCATATATTTAATTCCTGTTATTTATTGAATATAGGTCTTACAAGCCTTAGTCCTAGGATAATATAGAATCGATCTAGGTGGATACCCTGATACCTTTATTTGCTAATTATGTGAGGAAAATCTTTTTCTTAAATTAAAATTGTGTAAATTACCTAAACAAACCTTAAAGCATTGATCAATAATGAACCGCCAGATTGTTATTTCGCATGCACTCACGTCTTATCATGCATTTTTGCGAGTGTGAATTTACCCTATCAACCTCGGGACTAGAGCCGTGACTAGGCTGCGGACTTGCGGGTCTGCATTAGCCAAAAGCCCTTGGGACCACTCTCCTTGGCCAAGTACCTGCCGAGGTATATCGAGTGACGAGAACACTCACGTACCCGGAATGTATATCAAAAGGTCCTTACACGTACCTGCGCTCTTGAGGTATATCGTAATACCTGCCAAATAGGAGGGTGCCTTAAACCTTACCCTATTCAACCACGCTTGCATATAGGAGAGTCAACTTAGAACACAGAGATTTTCTGCATTGTTTTAATGATCGACAGTCGTGAGAATCTAGTGAGCAAAGGCCCTGTCAATTATACCATCATGGTTCTGATAGGTACGGCCGGAGGCTGTCCAACCTCCGTTGTAAAAATTCACGAAGACTGAAAATCTTCGTAATTTTACTAGCACTGATTGCGTGAATAAAGCAACTCATGAGGAGAGAACTTCTCGTGTTTTCAAATGATTTTTCTAATTTTTTTTTTTGAAAATGATTTTTTTAAACTATAGACAGTAAGGGAACCCAAGGAATTCTATTTCTACCCTACTTCTATACGGGGCTCTTAAGTTGGCAATGTTGGTCTGTTTTCGATCTCACCTAAAGAAAACCTTTTTGTGTTAAGCGTTGTCCCGATCGATGTATTTCTGGATAAGGTCCTGCAATTTCTAAATGATATATTATTTTTATTTTTCGGGAAATATACACGAATGGATTGGTTCTTCTCTCCTACTTCAGATACCCATTCAATTTGGCCTTAGCGTGGGCTGGAAGCGACAGTACCAGAAGATTTGTCATACCAGATTCATTCGACTCCATGGATCAGAATACACCGAACCAGAATATGAACAATCAGTTGAACCATGTAGCGGGGTCCTTTCTACCCAAACCAAGGTATGACACAGAATAATGCTATGGGGGGTTTACCACCGAATCTAAATACTAATTCAAATTTAGCCGGTGCAAGTGGAAGTGGAACAATTTCGGTACCCAATCCCGAGGACATGTACCGAATGCTAATGAGCCAGAATCAAAGTTTAACCATTCTCTCAACTGCCAATCAAAACACTCGTGCCATATTAGACAAGTTGGTCAAAGGATGCATGATTGAACCGTTAAAAAGGGCTACCAAGGAAGAACTTGAAAGCCCTTTACCGAAATCAGAATGAAAGAATCAAGACCAGATTATTGAGCAGTTGAGAAAGGAGAAAGGTGCTATGGAAATTCAGAGGGATTATTTTGCTAAAGAGACAGTAAAACTGCATGAGGAAATATTTCGCTTAGAAAAGGTAGTCTTTAAGCAAAAGAATTAGTTGGAAGAAATAGGATATATCTCAGACACCGATCAACCTGATCCATACCTACGTATCGAGCCTACCTCACCTACACCATCAATCTACTCATCAAGCCAAGAACAAATGAATGACTTTGAATCTATCTCAACCTACTCATTAAGTCCAAAATATATTTCCCAAGAAGCCAATAACAATCCGAAGTCGATACCAGAGAATTTCACTAACCCATTCGAAATCTCCTCTTCAACCGTGCACCCACACACATCAGGCTCATCCATGTTCAATTTGTCCTCAGTCCAAATTCCACATGACTCAAAAAATCATTTGTTCATTCCTATCAGTTCTTGTGCCACGAAACATGCTCCGAGATATAAATGCACTACAACAAGGGGTTTAACCGAGTCAGATTCAGGAAAAGTGATTTTTCACAACTACTGGGGTCATTAAGAAAAGTATACATGCAGCTGAAGGATGTAGGGGTAATCCATCCACTAAATCCGTAACCTATACCAAATCTAGCCCCCTCTAATTGGAATCTCAATGAAAGATGTGAATACTACTAGGTTATAGGCCACACAACGGACGATTGCAAGGCTCTTCGGCATAATATTCAGGACCTTATCGAAGCAGGAAAGATACCAGACCCATCTCATCTAAACCATTGGGAATTGAAGATTGGTAACTAGAGATTGAAGATTTGTAATAAGTGATTGAGAATTTAAAAGTAGTTATTGAAGATTTGTCGCTTGTAATCATGAACTACGGAGACCTGAGCCCCATGAGAAAAAGAAAAGGAAAATGATCAATAATGTACTATTTGGGGAAATGTAGGCAACCTGAATAAGATATTCAGGCCTGATTTATTATTCAAAATAAACTTCATTCGTCAATCAAAAGGTACAGGGAGAAGAAAGAGGTTGTCATTATATATAACCAAACATTTCATTACATCATTTCTTAACTACTCCTACAAGTTTTCCTACAAACATTAAACATACCTACTACTCATCCCAAAAAATGCTTTCAACATGAAGCTAATACAAAAATCCTAACTATCTTAAAACCAAACCATCAGCCACTAACCATCAAACTATTAATCCGTCGCAGCATACAAGATCCTCTCTCGCTCTAGAGCATGGTATGATGCCAAAACCGTCTCATCCGTCACTTCAGTGTCCGCGAACCAAAATCACCTCATCAGCATCGGATCGTGCTCAAATGTCTGACGAACACAACGCCAAATGTGCAACACAACATCAGATCGAGTCAACTGGGTAATACCAAACTCTGCACCATGAAACCGTTGGGTGTAGCGGGTAGACCACAAACCTCGTAAAATCGTCTCCAACCTCGGGGTTATAGGAAGCGCCACTAAAGAGAAGTGTCTCAATGGAAGGGGCACACTCAAGGGGATGCCAAACTGTCTCGTCAACCGCCCGGGTACATAGAAAGATGTTTCCCTCAATCCGCGGATCCGTACATAGTTTTGCCCGCCTATACTCATAATCATTGTCCTCATACGCTACCAGGGAATCTCCCAGCGAATCGTAAAAGCAGACTCAGAAAAACGAATGGCCCAATCAAATGATGACAGGCGATGAATCAAAGCATAATCAGGACGAAGAAAGAAGTCCCGAGAATTCCAAGGAAGACGGGGCTCCAGAAACCAAAATCTCTCAATCACCCACATGTATAACAGATAAGGACTGCCTCGAAAGTACTTAACCTGACACTGAACTAAGGCATCCAATCCATTTAGTGTCTCCACCAACAAAATGGGAGTCACTAAATGACAGCGTCTAGCCTTAGCTACGACCTGGGTGATCAGAGGGTCTACAAGAATCGCATCTCTAGTAACTAATACCATCTGAGAAAAAGCACAAATAAGACAAGTAGAAGTCCGACCTGAATAATATGCCGGATCATCACCGTGATGAAGGAAGAAATCCACCATGTGACGTAGATGAAGCCACCCGTCTACTATCATCGATCGGCAGTCATTCTCCCTCAAACCTAGCAACTCAGCCATCATAACTCGTGGGCTCCTAACATCAGTAATGTGAACTACTCAATCGTCGGGCATAGCTCATCCAATCCGATGCTGAAACAGTGATCCTCTGGATCCTAGAACTGAACTAGACCTAGGAGGAAAGACCAGTTAATATCATGAGAACACCATCGATGAAAATGGCTCAGGTCGCCCCAATTGAGGCCACAATCACCCTCAGCTAAAGACACAAAATTGGACAAAAGCAGCACTAGTACGAAAGGTAGACATGATGACAAAGAAAGAAGAAGTATTTTAGGCTAGAAAGATATAATGGGTATTGAACACAATGAGGAAAAAAGGACAAATTTAAGCTCTATTTATAGCAAAAGGTACAGGCCAACCGCACGACTGGCTCCCAATCGTACGGATGGATGACAACCGTGCGGTTGGCTCCTAACCATACGGCTACCCCCTGCGGGTGGGGCCTGCGGTTGGACCTCCCCTTTGTCAAAAATTTTCATTTTTCTTCAAACTTTTTTCACAATACATCATGATACGAATATTGCCAAACTTTATTCAGAAAGAACAATCCATCATTGCATGCATATATGTTTGATAATTACTTGCCATCATACGTACTTAACCATTTTCACAAAATAAATTCACAACAATTGTGCTACATTTTCATTTTAAAACACATGACATCACACACAAACATATTTTCTTCAAAAAACATAACTACATTTAATTAATAATTAAAACCCAGTCGCACTAATTTATAACCAACTTGTTCATAAAAACAAAACAAATACATCTAAATTAATAACTAATTTAAGAAGTTTTTATCAAAAACCTAAAACCAACACTAAAAACATCATAAACCATCATCACTAACGCTGCGGGGAAGGAGGATAATCCATCGTACGCGGGCGCTTTGCTTCCGTCTCACCAAAGCCCTCCGCCGGACTCTCTAAATCTGTGCGACCGCGGCCCTGAGGTGGAGGAGTGAGCCTAGACGTCCGACCCGATTACTGCTCGCCATGCACAGACTGCGACGGTACCACTGATCGGGAACGCGAGCTCGAAGGGTGATAAGTAGCCGACATGTCGCCAGCCAAACGTCGGATGTACTTCCCTATGTACTCTGTCAGGAACGGCGCTGCAAATGTCAACAACCCGTAGGCATTGAAGTAGCTCCTCATCAACTCAGCCACCTCCCGAAGACGAAACAAGCCCATCTGTTAAGAACAGACATGCAATCCATCACTATTTTATAAACACCGCATATATGAAATACTTTTTACACTGGTAAACAACATCATACCTCCTCGTCCGAAACATGTGCCAATGCAACCATCTGCTCTTCGTCCACGGGCACGTCGAGAATACAGTACTGCTTCAGCCGGCCAAAATCCATATAAGGAATATCTTTCGAATACTCGGGGATCAAATAAGACGTCGATGCCCCGCTAGATTGTGATGGACCCGCCTCAGCTCCACCAACTCTTTCGCCCGCTAGGGGGGGTATCCTCATCAGTCTCCTCCATCCTCTCCGACTTCGGGGCCATTTCCTTCCCTTTCCCCTTGTCGCTCGCTTCAGCCACCGGCACGTCACCCACACCCGTATCTGCCCCTAAACAAGCGGCGTAATCCGTCACCTCCCGAAACATAATACCACGCGTAGCGCCTGACGATGGAGTAGATAATGAATAGGGCCTCAGACCTACTGACCCGGCACCGGGAGACCCAATAGGAGTACACAACAGCGGCGAGAAGGAAATATGCTGAGCCCAATCCATATCTCCGGGCCCAAACATAGGTGATGAACCCGACACCGACTCGCGTGCCTCTGGTGTTTGAGCAGACTCCAACATCTGTCTCATCGCCTCTGACGACAACTGGGGTGTCTTCTCTGACATAACCGGTATGACGGGTGGTCTAGATACTGGACTCGGGCCCCCAACTGGACTCCGACCCCCAACTGGGCTCCTACCCCCTTAGGCCCCCTACCTCGTCCAGGAGATTCCGCAACCGTCGGCCCCTCCTTTACTCCACCACTTGGCCCAAACTGCGGCGTCCCGCCATTCCCTCTCCTCAAAGGCACCTCCTCTGACCCCTTCTTGTCATCCTCCTCTACCAGCTGTGGGCCTGCATCCCTCTCACCATGAGGATCCTCATCGTTCGAATCCGAAACACCCTTCGCCCTCCTATTGGGTGCAGGAACGGGCTGATATGGGAACCGTTGAGCAATATAAAGCTACCCCCGAATGAACATCGGATCTCCTCCGATGGCATCATATCTCACGTAGATCACCCCTCCAAGCACTCCCTTCATCTCCCTCATCAAATAACGGTATAGAAACGTCCTATACTTCCCCTCCATCAACAAACCCTCGATCGGGATACCGGCCAAAAACAACGTTCGCTCATCCAAAAAAAGCAAACCCGGCCGCCTCATCGCCACTGGAGGCCACGCCGAGACCCTAAATCCTAACCCTGGGGTATGCTGTCGCACTACACGCTCACCCAGGTAGAAGGCACCCCATACTCGTGTTCAAATAACTGCCTCGAACGCGCAGCCGCTACAGCATCAGCATATCCCCATTGCTGTGCCACGTACGCAGGCCACGGGCTCCACTGAACCTGCCAAATCGATATACGCACTAATTAAATATTTTTCTATAGAACTTATTTATATAAAATTCATTAACACAATTTTATACCTGATCTAGTTGTAGACCAGAGACGTCGCCAGCACTCACATCCGGTGTTAGATACCGGTACACTCCAACTATATTCCTACTATAATACCGTCTAAAAAATGGGAACTTATCCGCAAAGGTCGGGTGTAAGTTAATTTGACCAATACCCTAATGGGTATGAGTTATAAACCACATATGTCATATAAACATATTCTTTATTAAAACACACATTTTTATCATATCGCATTGGAAAGATAGATATAATAATAAAATTTTACCTCCCAAAGCGTGACCAGCCCACAATGGTTAAGCTCCATATGACGGCATACCAAGTCCATCGACTCATACAACACCGCCAACACGTATCCACCCCATGCAAATGTGTGCAATCGGTCAAAGTACCTCAGATGCGGCAACCACCATAGCCGTAAGTTATTTCTGCCACGTGCGTAGAAGAAGTCATGTAACAGTAATAAGAGAAAACACCGCGACAGCTGTCGAACCTCCTGACGTGTCATCGGCCCATTCTCAAACCTCTCACTTTCAGACTCAATATGCTGAACCATCGTCGTGTGAGGAATCCCATCTGCCACTATCCAACTCGGTCTCCATCCCAAAGCCGCTCCCATACCATCTAATGTCACCCATACCCGCGAGTTGAGTGCTAACACCCTCTCCTCAAAAAGGCAACCCCGTCAACACAAAAACATCCTCAGGGGTCAACGTCATCTCTCCCCAACCCCAGTGGAACGTGTGCGTCGCGTCCCACCGTCTCTCCCCCAACACCATCGGTAAGCTCATCGATCACTGAAACTCCCCACCCGGCAACACTTCTATAAACTGTCCAAACGGGGTTGCACTCAGATAAGGCCTCACCAACTGGGGTAACTGGTCTCGTAACTCGGGCGCCGCACGTGTGATACCACGGCAACAACCAATCCTCTGTTATATTAGAGTTTTCAAATAAATTATTTGGTTCATTTTCTAAACAGTTTTTCAGATAACACCGTGTAATATTTATTTTGAAAAATATTTATGTTAAGTATATCCACTGTGGCAAGTAATTATTAAGTCTATCACATTCCATGCATATCATGTCATTTCATTTTTTCTAAACATATCACTTAAAGTAAATAAGTACTGAAACTCAAAACATACCCGAGTCCGGCGACGAATCTAGTGTGCCGCAGGCTCCATCAGTAGCCATTCTCGCCCCTCTCCTGGCGAGATCAGTGGCACATCACGATACATCGCTCGCTGCAAAGACCCGTATGCCCCCAGTGGCCCCTCCCATGCCACACTATCCCAATCGTCGTGATGAGGCGTACAGATCAGACGCCCATCCATGGTCGTAATAATAGCCTCCACCTCGTCACCTGGAAGATGCTTCGGTGCCTCCCCGCCCTTTGGTGGACCCCCCATCATCATAATTATGAAAATCGATAATAGCAGCGAAAATTCCATCCCTAACGCAACTAAAAAACCCTCGCTAAAAGTTTTTTTGAAAGTCAAAAAATATATGCTACAGAGAGAAACTACAAAGAGAAATGAGAAATGAATATGACAAACAACCTTTATTTATAGGCATCTGGAGCCAGTTGCAGGCTAGCCAACCGTACGGCTGGCCCCCAACCATGCGGTTGGCTACCAACCGTATGGCTGGGGGGTATGTACCCTGCGGTTGCCCCCTCAATTTTGACCAGTTTTGACCTAAAAAAAATAAAAAAAATAGAGAAGAGAGAGAGAGGGTGGGGGTGGAACACAGACTATGAATCAATTTTTTCTAAAACAAAAGGTCCAGGACTCATACACACATGAGATGGCTGATCAAAACTCAAAGTTGGGCATTCTAAAGTTCGTGGAGGAACCGAAATTCAAAAGGAAGGACCAATTTTCCAAAAGGCTCAAATCTGATGAATAAATAAGGGAGATATAAAAGAGGAATCGGGTACAAGAAAAAATTGAAAGAGTAAAAAAGAAAAAAATCCCGTTGGTCCAAGTGAGGAAAAAGAGAAAAAAAAGAAAGAAAGAAGAATCGACAGGGAGAGCCACACTAAGAGTGACAGCTGTGCCAAAAGGCAGAGGGCTACATCTTAGGTGAGTAAGGCTCCTGTTTTGAAAAAAGCAATGAAAGAAAAATTAAGAAAAATCAAAATTCGAAAGCCAAAATAAAAGGCCGAATAATCAAAAGAGGGAGCAATAAGGGTATCAAAAAACAGAAAATGATACAGGACCAACATCTTCCCTGTGGAAAAAATTAGAGGGTAGCTCAAGGATGATTGAGAATTCCAAGCAAAATTCTATCCCTGTGATTAAAGAGAAGAAAACTGAGGGTGGAGAGATGCCAGATCCCAAAAATCCATGCACAAAGGTCCGAAAGCTTCTTGGAAAAGTTAACTCAAAAGTTTGATTATCGATAACGCCAAAGGTCAAAACTGAGGGTGAATAGAAGGAAGAAAGAGCACTTCAAATTACAAGCGATTCTTTCTAGCATATCAATTTTGAAAAAATTAACGAGGCAGTGTTCAAATAATAAAGTTGAGATAACGAGACAGTCTCAGTAGGGATTTTTTTCGGATTCTTCAAGGCCGGAATTCTTCGTACTCCTCACGATGGAAATTTTTTCGAAACCACTTTCCCTACGATGGGAAATAACAACTCCATGTGTTCCCCATGATGGGAATTTTTTCAGATTCCTTAAGGTAGGAATTCTTCGCATTCCCCACGATGAGAATTATTCTGAAAACACTTTCCCCACGATGGTAAATAACGACTCAACATGTTACCCACGATGGGAATTTTTTCGGATTCCTCAAGGTAGGAATTCTTCGCATTCTCCATGATGGAAATTTTTTCGAAATCACTTTCCCCACGAAGGAAAATAACGACTCCACGTGTTCCCCACAAAGGGAATTTTTTGAATTCCTCAAGATAGAAATTCTTCGCATTTCCCATAATGGGAATTTTCTCCGATCCCCTTTCCCCACGAAGGAAAATAACGCTTTCCACGTGTTCCCCACGAAGGAAATTTTTTCGGAATCCTCAAAGATAGAAATTCTTCGCATTCCCCACGATGGGAATTTTTTTCGATGCCCTTTTCCCACGAAGGGAAATAACCTTTACCGCACATTCCCTATAATGGGAATCTTTTTCACATTTCCCAAAGATGGGAATTCCTTCTTTTAGTACAAATCCCTACGAAGGGAATTACAAATAGACAAGAATCATTTTTTCACTTCTCCCCAAAAGATGGGAAACCTTCTTTGAAATATTTTTTCCTAGTAATCACCTGGATTTGGTAAAATGTCAAAGCTTCCTGCACAAATAGTTAAAAATCCAGTCCCCCGAGGGTAGAAATGCGCCACTGAGGGTAGGCGAAAGAAAAGACCGATGTATCGTGTAGCCTAGTCGAGAGGAAATGAGCGGTCGTGGATTGTATCGCCTAAGACACAAAGAAATTCACGTGCCAGAAGGGTATATTTTGATTCAAGTATCAATAAGCCTAGATTCACATGAGAGTTGTGAATCGTTGTCTTCTTATCGTCACAGAATTCCTGCAAGCAAGAATCCCGGGACGAGAGGGTCTGTGAACACCCCAATCCATGACTCTCGTGTGATGGTTTTTCATAAAACAAGCATTTCACATTAGGTCATGAGTCATCATGCATATTAGAAGACTGTTAGAAAAGAGTCTGACTTTGAATTCGTCAAGTGTCTGATACGACCAATGTTGCTACTTCGCTTACTAGGACGGGGTGTCAAGTGTTTACCCGGTTACTTGAATTCGTCAAATGTCTGCCCGGTCAGGTCACGGGGTATGGGGCAGCGCCCCGTTAAAAAAACATTGAGTTTTTAGGTGTTTCAAGGCATATTTGAAGTGCTAGTCACAGCCCCGCAACCGGACGGCTACCTAGCCGTAGGGCTGGGCCCCAACCGTAGCTTCGCAACCGCATGGCTACCAGCAAGACGTACGGATGGCCCACAGCCTCCAGTCGCACGCCTCAACCGCATGTCCTAGACGCACCCCCTGCGATTACCCTATGCGGCTGGCCTTTTTAGGAGCACTTTCAGCGAAAATTTCTCTATAAATAGGACCTTTGGGCTCTCATTTGGGATCATTAACACTCAATAGAGTTTTTAGAAAGGAGAAACTCTGTCAAGATTATTAGAGAGTCTTTTTTTGAAGTTTTAAAGAGAAAGTTTTTAGAGAGAAAATTTTAAAGAGTGAAAGTTCTAGCGAGAGAAAGGAGCAAGCAAGCGATCATCGTTCTTCTTCAAGCACATCAGGTACATTTCTCTACAATTCTCCTAAATTTTAATACTGCATTTGAATAGGAGTTTTAATACAAAAAGTTAGATAACTTGCAGAGAAGTCCACTGCTTTCAAAACAAGTCCTTTCTAATTTTTACAAGAAAATTAAAATCTGTTTTGACACGTTTTCAAAACAAAACAAAAATAAAAAAACCGTTTCCAAAAATATGGAACTACGAGACTCTGATTTCATTATATGAATGAATACGTATGCGCTCGCAAAGCTCGAGTCTGATTTCAAAATGCAGTTTTAAACAAAAATTATCTGGAAAGGACTATTCTGGAAACTATTTAAACTACTTGTAAGATGTCTAAAATAGGAATTAAATATATGATTCATTAAAAGACCAAAATGGAAAATTAAGTGCCTAACACCTTCCCAATTCGTAACGTAGTTCCCGAACCCTAGCAAAGTAAGTTTTCAATCAATCTCTGGTTTCAAACGTATGAAAGATAGTTCATTATCAAATTGTCTTTTATACGATCTTTTGTTTGTTTTCTCGTAAAAAAAACTGACGACTCTACAAAATATGTTTTCATTCAAAACGAAAAGAGACGAGAGGATTCCTAGGGTTGTGGATTCGGGTTCTCACACCTAGTGGGGTTCGCATGCACTCAAGTGTGATTGCATTGCATTGCACGATTTTCAAGTATTACATTAAAGTAAAGTATTTACTTTCTATATAAAGGTGTACGCGTGTGTGATTGTAATGTGTACTTTCATACATCAAACCTATATAGTTCCCACTAAGCCCGGATTTGGCTCATCCCATTTTCTAACAGTTTTGTAGGATATGTTTCGGGGTTTGGAGCATGGTGTATTCATTTAGAAGCCTCTGATGTCCATGGCACCTCTGGGTCCTTAGACCAAGGACCATGTGTATAATCTTTTGTTATGATAAACTCTCTATATTAACGTATGGATTTTCCAACTATTTTGGGTGATGAATCCCTAACTTGTATAATTGGTTTTTATATATATGTGGAGTGGATTTGAAACGATGGTTGAGTGTGACTATTCATCTCAAATTGCTTTAAACTTTACAAGGTGGTTTGTTAATAAAATGAACTTCACATGCCGGAATTTTGTAAAATGGGATTTTATTCGGATTGTGTTTTTAAGTAAGAAAAGTTTTTAAGAGTTGTGATTTTATTTTATATTTTAAACCTGCCGTCGCGCACAACATCCATGATTAACTGAGTCCCGGAGGTGAAAATCTCAAAACGGGATTTGGGGTGTCACAGGTAAAAATATGATTAAAAATGGTTACAGCTCATTCCATGCCTTTGGTTTTGAAAATGGGTTTAAATATGAAATCTGGACTGATTTTGAGACAAACAACAATTTTTACATGCAATTGATCAATTATAACTGATAAAATAAAGGCAGATAAAAAATTATAGCCGGACTGAAATAAAAAATACATGAAAGCCTTGAAAATACTAAAATACAATTTTAAAGCACTATTCCTGAAGTCCTAGAGCTGTCTGATGCTTCGAATGAGGTTTGTGCATGTGTATTTGTAGCTATAGAATAATTAATGTACTGGGTCAGGAAGTGTTTGTCCGCAGACAAACGTTGTGTCTTGAAGACACAGCTATTAGAGCTTGTGTCCGTGGACAAACACCTAGGTTGATATCCGCGGACAAAGGGTACCTTGTGTCTTGAGGACAAAGCTATTAGTGCTTGTGTCCGCAGACAAAACCTTGGTTCGTGTCTGCGGAGAAAGGGTGTGTCCGCGGAGAAACCCCTGATTGAACGTGTGACAATTTTTACAATTTTTGCCAAACAAAACATTGGATTGATGTAATTTTTTCCCATTTTAAGACCTACATACTGTCCAAATTTCATAATTTTTGGACATCGGGAAGGCCTCCGTTTGATTTCCTGAGCCGAATTCATAATTTTTTAAATTTCTAAAGATCTGACCGTCGGATCGAGCTAATTTTTTAGTATGTTATTCCCAGTATCATTTCTTAACTCTCCAAAAACATTTATGATTTTAGGAGGTTGAGAAGTATTGATACGCGAAAAAATGAAAAAAAGGGCTGGGAGGGGTTTGTCTGTGGGCTTGTGTCCCTATGACACACACCCTTGTGTGTCATGGGGATGAACCCCTAGGGGTGTGTGTCCGTAGGCGGTTTCTCTCATTCCTATTAAACGAATTATCGGATTGATTTGATTTTTTAATATGTTGTTCCCCATTATATACACTGTCTATTGACGAAATTTGAGCTCATTTGGACTTCGTGAAGGTCGTCTTTTGATTTTCCAAAGTAAACTCTTGGTTTTCTGATTTCCCAGGGATTGGCCATCAGATTGAGCTGAATTTTGAGTATGTTGCTCCTTATGGAAATATTTAACAACCCTCACGGTTTTAGGATGATTAGAACTGGGGAACTCTCATGTAATACCCCGTATTTCAAGGTATATTAATTGGGTTGAGTATAGCCTACTTTAATCATATTAGTTGGAGTGAAAAAGGATTAAATGTTTACTTTATACAGGTGAGGGGTGAAATTTCATGTAATGGAGTCTCGTGGTGCTTTAATACATCTTATTATGTTGTATTCACTCCTCTATAGTCGTATGGGTGATTATTTGGTGATTCAGGTTATCTGGATCAATTTTGGTTGGTGAATAAGAAGTTTTGGCTCTTCACAATTCGTTAATTTTAGCTATCTTTGAGCTATCGTAATTTCTTTACTTCTTATCCGAATAAGATTCCATGCGCAAAGGTGTCTAGTATTTATAGCATTCTACAACTTTCTTGCTTTGGCCAAAGTCTAATTCGCACTCCTCGTTAATCAAAACAGGGCCCGAAGTAGGTCCATCGCTAAATTCTGGTCATTCGGTAGCGCTTCGGTAGAGCGCTGTCTTTGGTGAATTTCTGGGAATTATTGGTCCATAATATGGGAAAACTTCCTCTTAGAAAGTTGTAGATCTTTGAAATACCTTTCCGTGGACATAAAGAAAGCCTCAATCGAAATTCCGAGTCAAACGTTATGGCTAAAACAAAAATAGTGCATCAGAGCACCAAAAAATTTCACGCGGACCGATCTGGGAAGTCCAGACTCAAGCGTGAACCGGTCTGGTCTTTTTCTAGACTGGTCCGGCAGTGGACCAATGTCGGTTTTGAGCATTTTTAAGCCTTATTTTGACCCCTTTTTGCCACAACTTCGACCCAAAACATCCACCAAGCTCTAGAAGGGTCTAGAGAGGGAAATATGAGAGGTTCTTGAGGGATTTCCACCCATCCAACCTCCCACACCAAAGATTAAAGCTCCAAATCACTTGAATCTCTTCTTCCTTACTACTATTCATCGTCTTCTTCGTGCGGATTGCTTGGGGAGAGCCACAATCTTCATCCTTTCTTCTTCTTATTGGCTCATAAGTCGAGGTATGGGTTTATATGCTCTTAAACTTGAAATTTTGGCCATGTTTCATGAATATCATCATAATCTCACTCCATTTGTCTTGTTTGTCTAAAGTATGGATAACATGATGTTTTATGATTAATAAGGATCTAAGAGTGTGATTTGAGGAAATTGATGCTATGTACACTTGATAATATGATTTTATTTGACTAGAAATTGATGATTTATACACGTATGTTAAATATGATGATTTTGTCTATTGATATCAATGATACATGATTAATTGGAGTATGAATTCACATATTTAAGCAAGATATGCCATCTAAGCTCTATGATTACATGTTATTGATTCATATGGATGTTCTTTGGGTGTATATGTGTTGGTTTGACAAGAAAAGGGTTTTATATACACTAAAGGACATGGACGTGATTTTGATAGAGTTTATGTGGCATATATAATTTCTATTTTACATTTAACGCATGAATTGGACAAGATGTGCCGCTTAAACTTGAAATCTATATAATATGGATTTGTATGCGATGTTCCTTAGGTATACATGTTTGGTTGTGTTCAAATGGATTGGTAAATAAGTTTAGTATATGCCAAGGAACATGGATGATTGTTGGATGAAGTTTAAGTGGCATATGTTGTCTTTAATTGTTTCAAGAGCATGAAATGCACTTTATGCATGAATATTGTTGTAACAACCCGTTTCTTCGTTCCACGCGTATCGAGTTCCTTAATCGAATTTAGTAAAATTCGAGCATCGGGAGATGAAATTGTGTTTCAAAGGGGATGTTGTGACTCAAAGGCCTTCAATAAGTTATATTAGTATGTTTAAGTGTGTTAGAATGACCACAAGTCATTTCGGATGGATCGAGTAAGAAATTGGCTCGTAAATAGCAAGTTTCGGTCCTACGCGATTAATGGATTTTAGCCGACTTTGAAGATGTATATCTCCTTCATCCGAACTCCAAATGAGTCCTCATTTTTGGTCACATCTTCATCTTAATCCCATATACAACTTTTGTGTTTTGGCCGAAACCCAATTCCGACTCCTTGATGCCTAAAAGTGGGTGCGAAGTCGAGCTGTTGACCAAAAACTGAAGGAGGCAGAAATTACGCCATATAGTCGACTACATGGAAGTGAGGTGAGCCGACTACCTCATGTAGTCGACTACATGAATAGTGGGGAGTCGATTACATCGTATTGGCGAGGTTTTTTATATATTTCTTCTTCTCCTTTCTTCGTCATTTGACACCACCAATGGAGAGCTCTTAGAGAGAGAGAGAGTTGAGAGGAGATTTTGAGAGGATTCAAGGTGCTTTCATCTACACACTTTCATCACACAAACTTACACCAAACAAAACATCATCATCATCATCTTCATCATTTTCTCCACACTCATCCACCGTTTCTAGGGTTTTGGGGAGAAATTTGGGGGTTTTTGCATAGGCGCGGTTCCAGCTCGATTCTTCTGCAATACTTCGAGGGATTGACCCTCCTAAGGTGGGAACAATAGTATTTAAACTTCTTTTTCAACTTATTGTATCTATTATGTATGAAATCCCGCATAACCTAGGGTTTCTACTCAAAATACATACTCATGGGGCCTTGGGGGTAATTTATCCTATTTTACTGATTGAGTTTAACATACTATGATTATAAATTACTACTTTGGCATGAAACCCCAATTTCTAGGCCATTTATGGTAAGATTCATACGAAACCCTTACGTACGGGTACTGGGGTGAACCAAATGATATGATACGCATACATATGAGCATATACCTAAACTTAAATGTGTTTTTAAGATAAGATTTCATATATGGGTGGTATTCGCGTTGTGTTTGAGCTATTGGACCATCTCTATGAGATTATTAATTACTTAGCCAGTCCGTAAGTATTTTGGGTAGTGGATATGCCTATTTTGGAATGTAAAAGGTATTTTTAACCTTAGGGAAGGGTTATATGGGATCTATATGCTATATAAACTCTGATTTCATTTACCTAGTGCCAGGTTGTGGCGATCCCACTGTACCTTCCAATTTCTAGTGTTTCCTTCTTTAAACTATCAGTTGACGGACTTGGCTAACATATTTATGCACAATGAGGATACCGCCACAGTTTTCAGATACATATGCATGCGTATGAATATCTTTGGAAACATCCTAGTCTTATGCATATATATACATATCCTTATGGCTTGTACACAGTTGAGAAATGAACTATATGGTACTTTGAAATGATATATATATGTACTTGGGATTTTCTTGGATTTCTATATCGGTTAGCCACACCGTTCGTACTAGATAGATATTGGTTATTACCCGTAGCGTATGCCTTGGTGGCTACGTGAGTATTATTTGGTAGCGTATGCCTTTGTGGCTGCGTGAGGTAGAGTACGCCTATGTGGCTGCATGAGGTAGCGTCTAGGTGGACCTGGTAGGTGGTCCCTGCCTTGGGCAGAAGAAACCGAGTTGCCGGCTATCTCTGTGCACAGTAGATGTATGAAAATCCTAGACGTGAGTGTGACATATGAGATTGATGCGATAGATCTAGTCGCGATGTTGTGGCATCTTTTATACAGATTCGGGCTATAGATTATTATTGTTTCATACTTATAGTTTTATAAATATATAAATGTATCTTGGAGAGGTTTTTACACGATATACAGAAAAGCCCGATAAACTTATGTTCTATATATTTTATTTTGAATTGGGAACTGGGATGGCATGCTTGTTTTTCTAACCTATTTTCTTATATAGAAACCTTATAGTCCCCACTGAGCCCGTTTGGCTCACTCCCATTTTCCAAATAGTTTTGCAGATGTTTCTCGGGGACGGTACGCTTACGGATCCTAGTTAGCTCTGATGACCGGTTACCAAAGTCTGTAGGAAGAGACTTGTATTATATACCTTAATTTATTATGTATTGTATAATGGACTTCCATTCGTATAATTTCTATGAGATTGAGACCTCGATAGAGGCATTGTACATACATTTTTACATAAATGTGGAGTATTGATTGTAAATGGATTTATTTATATATTATGACAGATTTTGGTTTACCATATGAATATACTCCACATGTCGGATCTTCTTGTAAAATGACTTTACTACTTGAACATGTTTTTGGTATAAAGTCTTAAATTTTATTACTTCATACCCGTCGCAGCGTACGACTCCGTGGCTCACCAGGTCCCGAAGGTATAACCCTCTAAACGGGATTTCGGGGCGTCACAATTGTGTCAACCCTGCATCATGGCGGTATTCTAGCAAGTTCGGATTCCTCTTATAGCATATGATACGGATGTGATCTCACAAGGAGTTTATATCCCTTTATCTATAACTCATGCTTGTGGCGGAGTATCTGAATGTTTCAAGAATTCTTATTTCTTATGGCAATTCTTGGAGGCTTTATTTTTATCTTATATCTTCTTGTCGGATACGACTGGTTAACGGATCTCTTGGTAATGATGGTATCTGGTCATGGATGACCAGGATAATGTGAATTCTGTATGAATATCTGTCTTTATGATGCTTACCGGGATGGAAAAATAGGCAGGGCTCGGTGCCCTTGGGTTGAAAAGCCCTAAACCCCTGGGGGAGCAATGTATGGCCGTCTATCAGCCACCGGTGTGGAGACCGGGAACATAAGCAAATTGGCAAGGCACTGATGGTTTTGTGGTTATGATTCTATCTGAGGACTTGAGGTCCAAAATTGTGATCTATTGATATATTCTGGGGCCAATGGGCCATATTATTCTATAAGGCCGTTGGGCCAATTTATGACTATTATTGGATGGCGGTCGGGCCACCTTGCATTCGGGATCAGCATTGGCATATTCGAGCTATATGATTAGATGGTTAACACATGGGAGGTAACCTGCATTGGCATATGCATGAGCACGCATCATCATGAACTAGTTATCTTTTGTGATATTTTATGAATAATGTTTAGTTTATACGATGAAAGGGTTTACTTGGTTTATCGTAATAAATTAACGAATGTTTTCCAAACTTTTTCTCTACTTTTCCCCCTACTGAGCGATATGCTCACCCCATTTTTCTAAACTATACAGGTACACATGAGACGTGTTATGTTAACAAGACGAAGGGTTCAGGTTCGATATAGAAGGCTCTGATACGGATTCATTTTTTGTTATGTATATGTTATCTCGGGAAGCCACGGCTAGCCCGAAGTATTGCATATTATCTTAACTTTATTTAGTTGGCTTGTATAATGTTGGACTTACTTAATTGGTATTGTGTAATGGCTGTAGGCACGTATGCATGTTTATGTACAGTGCTATCATCATCAGCATGACTATGAAGTTGTTGTTTAAGACATATGATATTACTGTTTGAATTTCTTTATACATTTACATATTTACCCATTTTAGTTAATTTAAGATGGGTTAGTAGCACTCCTGGTCTTAATTACGGGTGTTGTCCTGTAGATTAAGGCAGGGGTGTTACATCTCATTTCCTAAGTTTTCAGGAGTTTTGACGGTTTTCGGTTCTGGCAGTTTCTCGTAATTCTCGTAACTTATCGTCCAGGTGTCCTTTTGGCTTCATTCTTTGTCTAGTATCACATTTAAACAATATTTATGCATCTGATAATGCTCGTGGTTGCATGTGTGCTCGTTTTTCTAGAGTTCGAGATTCTTGCGGGGGTCCCAAAATGAGCTGTTCACAAACCCTTTTGGCCTGGGTTCTTTGTGAAGCAAAGAAACCAGGACGATAATAAGAACACATTATTTTACATAACACACATGAATCAGAAGTGATATTTTGAAAATGATGCTATGCAAATGATGTTGTGCTATGTTGTTTATCTTTGATGCAGATGGATGGGTGATTTCGGGGATGCTCAAGACATGCCCAGTGCTTTGTTATGATTTTGTTTTGTTGTGTTCTTATTGGAAGGGATGATTATGTTGATTCTCTCTTTTGTTTAACTGGTGTATCCCCAAAGGAAGGGACTGTTCTATCAACGATTCTAATTTGGGCGTTGAGCTAATGTACTCCCATAGGTATGGACGGTTCTGTCAACAATTCTAATTTGGGTGTTGAGCTAATGTACTCCCACCGGTAGGAACGGTTCTGTCAACGATTCTAACATAAGCTGATGTACTCCCATCGGTAGGGATGGTTCTGTTAACGATTCTGATTGGGTGTTGAACTGATGTACTCCTATCGGTAGGGATAGTTCTGTCAACGATTTTGATTATGGTGTTGAGCTAATGTACTCCCATCGGTAGGGATAGTTCTGTCAACGATTCTAATTGTGGTGTTAAGATAGTGTACTCCCATCGGTAGGTTCTGTCAACGATTATGATTCGGATGTTGAGCTGATGTACTCCCATCGATAGGGACAGTTCTGTCAACGATTCTAATTAGGGTGTTGAGCTGATGTACTCCCATTGGTAAGGACGGTTATGTCAATGATTTTGATTGGGGTGTTGAGCTGATGTACTCCCATTGATAGGGACGGTTCTGTCAATGATTGTGACACCTCGAATCCCATTAAGAGGATCCATCCTCTTAGACCCGGTTATTCACAGGTGCCATACGCAGATGGCAGATTATTAAAACATAAATCCTGTGAGAAAGTTAAAATCTGCATTCCATCAACCAAGATATGATCCTTTTTTTAAAATTCATCCAAAAAACAAGGAAACTAATACAGATAAACAACTAGCCTCCAACGAGGTCCCAAGTACAAGATATTTAATATCCACAATGTATAAATAATTACAGATTCAATGCATACATCACCAATAATATAACAAACATGGGTCCTTCTCTTGTGAAGGACCCTTGACTCGGTAATGGCTTAGAGGCGTTCTACGAAGCTGTGTCCTCCCTCTTCCCTTAACCCAGATGAACCTGCAGAAGAAACTATTTGGAAAATAGGTGGGTTGAGTCAAACTGACTAAGTGGGAATTATATAGTAATTTTAATTTGAAAATAAGATTTGTAAATCCTTTGTAGTAGCTAAAAATAAACCATCTAATCATATATCTAATAGTTGTAGAAAACCCCCTTTCATGTTGTTAAAATACTTTTAAAATCCACAAATAATGTATAATTGATACTAAGTAAAACCAATGGCACAACTAATCGTACATTCATCTCACATTATAAATCTCGAGCCGAAATCTCGTAATTTCCAGCAACTATCCAAGCATCAACCAAGTCTGCATTTCGTGGCCTTTCACCCACGCAGCAATAGGGCCTCCCATTAGTTTCTGTGCACGGTTTCAGGTCTTTCACCCAGGAGCGCTCTGTCCCAACTTAAGGTCACAATCTTTAGAGACCAACCTGGGCCATCATGGACTAGTGCCAACATATGATCTCAACAACGTATTAACCGACTCATTTAAGTAGTAATTGTGCCATATAGATACCTTTCTAAATCAATACACACCACATGATGCCAACGGAAGAAATCTCGTACCACCCATTCTATATTGTTTAATAATTCATAAACAAGTGTTTGAAGACAAAAAGACCACCACTTGAACCTATACAAGTAGGAATTTAGTTTTGTAGCATAATTCATTAATAACCAAATGAGTTCCAAGTGGGTTTATGCTAATAAAGTAAATAGCTTCCATTCTTTGTTGAAACATGTGTTTTGTTCCCTTTCTAGACTATTTGAATCATCAATTTCGATATCAACACAATGTTTCAATATAAATCCCAAACCCAAGTATAGAAGCTAAGCTTTTATATAGATAAATGGTAGAATCGTAATTAAGCGATAATAAGTTATAAAATAGAGTTTAATAGTTGAAACATGTATTTTAATACATTTATGTATACATATATAGGTTATTCAAACCATTGGGATAAGTATTAACTTCATATTAAGAGTTACCTTTTATAGAATTTGGGGCTCAACTGGGTTTTGCTTAAAACAAGCGATTCAACGCAAAAAGACCCTTGAACAAAGTCATTTGAACAATATATAGGCCACTTGATTCATCAATTTCAATATTTCTTCTTACTTTCATCATATACCCAAAACATGTATATATATATATGTATATAACTTAGGGTTTAAATACCAATAATTGATAAAATGGAAATTTAGCAATAATAGATTAGAAAATAGGTTTTAATAGTAGATTCCTACCTCAATGAAGCTAGATGATTGAGCTTGGAAGATTGAATCAAGCCGAGAGTTGCCTAATTGCGAAATTCCCAATTCGCGAGCTTGAACCTTCAACAATGGAGGAGAGAGAATGAAGAAGATGAGGATGGTGATGATGAAAGCTTGGATTGAGGATGAAATAAGGAGATAAACACCTTCAAATGGCTTCCCAATATTGAGCTCTCAATCTTGTCTGTCTCTCTTGCATGTATTAGGGGGAAAGTGTGTGTTTGTGGTGTGTTTAAAGGGTGAGAAAAGGGTTAAATTTCGGGACTGGAGCAATTGGATCGATCCAGCTCATACCTCGATCAATCTAGGACTTTTTGCTCATTTTGAATCTGGACCACTATTCGTAATTATCTCATACATTTTCACTCGGAACTCCGATTTGGATGATCTTTATGTCCAACGAAAGCTAATTCAAAGATATACAACTTCACAAGAGGAAGTTTTCCAAAATTCTATATGGATTAATCCCAAAAATTCGTAGAAGATAACAGTCTGCCACCGAGTTACAATACAATCAAATTTTAGCGATTAACCTATTTCAGACACTGTTTTGATCAACGTGGAGCATGAAATGACTTTCCATCAAAACACAAAAGTTGTAGAGGGAAATGAAATGAAGATGTGGCCATAAACGGGGAGTCATTTGGACATCAGATGAAAAATGTATGGCCTCTCAAAGTTGGCCAAAAATGAACTTTTCTAAAAAGTTCAAAATGCATGATTAACATCCCGCTTCCGATTCGGGTCACCCGAATAACAAAATGATTGTTCCCACAAACTTGATATACCTAATATGACATTGTACAAGTGTTTGGTTGAATACGAGGGGTTTGGAACCCGATGTTCACTCCTTAACGGGGATTTAGCCTTAATTGGCTTAAGAGAAATATTCGATCAAAAATAAAGGACCGAGGTATTACAATGATTATGATTGGGGTGTTGAGCTAATGTACTCCCATCGGTAGGGATGATTCTATCAATGATTCTGATTTTTTATCTTGAAAGGGTGATGGCAGATGGTCTGCTAAGGACATTGCTTTGGGTTGAGAGGCTAGGGCAGATGGTCTGCTAGGGACGATTGATTATCTGTTGGCGACACTGCTTTGGTGATGGAAGGTTGGTGATCTACTAAGGATATGATGATTGATGGTCTGTTGAGGAAATGATAATTCCTTCTAGCTAAGATAAAGGCTGAGGGCTGATGATTTGCCGGGGATATGATGATTGGTGGTCTGTTGGGGATATGATGATTGGTGGTCTGCTGAAGATATGGTGAATCCTACTGGCTAGGATAAAGGTTGAGGGTTGGTGATCTACTGGGGATATAATGATACGAGGCTAAGATGTGGGGGATTGATGATATGTTAAGGTGATGAAAGTTGATGATTTACTGAGGGGGTGAGAGTCTTTGAGCAGACATAGAGAGATAGAGAGAAAGTTCTGGTGTGATATCTTTTTTTGAAAAAAAACAAGAACTTTTGGTTGGCTTCTTTTTTCCTTGAGAAAAATTCCAGTTACGTTTTCTCAATTCTCGAACCTCGTGTATGATTTTTGGACTTTGCCTCTTGCTTTGCTTCCATGGCATTTTTCTCGTGTCACTAGGGTACGATTCTGCTTACTATTTTCTGACTTCATGAAAGAAGAATTTTTGTGTGCCTGCATTATTTTTTGTTTTTCGATGCCCTTATTCCTTCTTGATTGTTTGAAAGCTTTTTAATGCAGCTTATTTGTTTTTTTTCTTTTGCATGGTCAGTAACCTTGTAATACCCCGTGTTTCTTTTTCCGCTTTGACTTTTCTTAAGCCCGGTATGGCTTAATCTCCGTCAGGGAGTGAGCATTGAGTTTCGTTCCCTTCGCACCCGACCTGATAGTTCTAGTATGTCATGTTAGGTATATTTAGTTTGAGGGAGTGATCGTTTTGTTATTCGAGTGGTTCGAGTTGAAACCGAAGCGTAAATCTCGTGTTTCGACTTTTCGCGATTCGTTGATTTCTGGCCAATTTTGAGAGGCCATAACTTCTTCATACGATGTCCAAACGATTCTCTGTTTTCGGCCACGTCTTCATTTCTTTGCCCTCTACAACTTTCGTGTTTGGACCGAGTCAAGATTCAACCGTTTCGAGGTTCGTTTCGGGCTCAGAAAGTCATTTGCTGTTGCAGTGACTTCCATGATCGATCATGGAAGGGCCATGATCGATCATGGTCCTCCAGAAGAGTTCCAGAATGGTTCATGATCGATCATGGGGGACCCATGATCGATCATGGTTCACCTGAATATCGGTTTTGAGCATTTTTAACTCGTTTTTGACCCATTTATCACCCAACACCCCTCATTTTCGAACCACACACCTCCACCACTCTCTAGAGATTTCTAGAGAGAGAGAGATGGATTCTTGCCACTTGTTCTTCCTCGTACAAGATTGGAGTGCCGTATCGCTTCATCCTTCGCTATTTATCATCTTCCTCACTTTCTTTCTCTATTGGAGCTCGTGTTGGAGTTAGGATTTCGGCGAGACGGCTTCTACGCTTCCTCAACTCCTCAGTATTTCTTCTCTAAGGTGGGAACACTAGTACTAAACCCTTGTTTTCAATTTATTACTCGTTGAATTAGAGTTTTGAACTCAAATTGGGGTTTTTCATCAAAAGTACATGTTGTTTGCATCTCATGGGGTTTGGGCAAGGTAAACCTTAGATTGGTGATGTATCTGGATAGATTATCTCTTAGATATCATGTATCATCAGTTATTACCATGTTGTAAGCCTTGTTCTGTCATATACATATCATACCCACATTGTAGCTAAGGGTATGAACTAGGCCTAAAGGGATTTCGGGATTGGTACTTTGATTGGGATTGGTTATGTGATATAAATGGTGGATAAGTGTAATTATGCTATTAAGTTCAAGTATTAGAGCCTACCTTCATGTTGTGTACCAAAATCCACTTAGGCGGATAACGCGTGTTAATATTTAAGCTTACAGGCTTATGAACACTATTGCGGGGTGGTTAATCAATAGTTGTGGCTTGGATAAGACCACGTATGATTGTAGGAAACATCCGTAGGACCTTATTGGTGATCCTAGGACATGCCTTTGAACGTAGAGGCCGATAACCTTATAAGTGGACATAATACGCACACGGCGAATAATGATGAGATGTGAGAACACTATAGTTGTATAATTTACTAATAATGGAAGGCTTAATTGTAATGATACTAATGATTATGAGTAATGGGAAATGGTATGATATTTTACACATAATTGTGAGGATTGCTATATTAGGTGAAAATGACCAAACGATGAGAATACGGATTATAAGCGTGATGATGACGCTTGTGTTAACGATGATAATGATGATGTGATTAATGATGAATGAACGATGAACGACAATCATGATGATGATGATTATGTGATTGTATATATATATGTTGATTATCCGTACGTGTGATGGATGATTGATGATTATACGTATATTGTTGAATGCGGAATTGATATATTCCTGTTGATGCGATCACACGTATGGGCTGGATATGATGATATACCGAGCACCGGGTAACTCCCCGTGACTCGAAGGAGGGCCGCCTATTGTCGCCCATGGGTGAAAAGGCCCTAAATCGTGCACGGGAAAATGAAGTCGGTGACTCTGCCGGTGGTTGTGTGTGCCCACAAAGGAGAGCCCACTCTAGGTATCTTGCCTTTCAACTGGACTATGTGTCCTTGGTTAGATGAGTTTTTCCGGCAAGCGGAGCAGGTCCCGTGTGCCACTATTTCCCAAATGGTGAGTCCCCGGGAAGTAGTTGGGCTACTAATGGTCATCACCCACTAGGGTATCGCCTAGTGTAGTTTCTTCAGAGTGTCGATGTGGTTTGTATGTGGTGTTCTCCTCGTTAACTATTCGGGGTGTTGTCCCCGGGAAAGTGACCGTCGCGTGGGTTATCTCCGAATGACCTACTTGGAGAACTAAGTCCCTGAACCACTCCCCACTTGGAGGTGACATGGACAAGAACCTTGGATTCTTCGGGACTCGCTGGATTCTCTGTTCTGGGCCTGGACTGACCGCAGGGTGAAACTGAGACATTATATTGGAGACGAGATACGAGAGTTGTTGTGAGATTGTGATGGTGCTGTGATTATTATTGTATCGTATCATGTCTCATATTGATTTATATGTGTTGCCTTGGCTGTAATATAAGAGATTTAAAGACTTATGCGAACACATCTAAACAGAACAGAATACACGTAGAGAACTAGCGAGCCTTTCATAATGTATTACATATATATAAAGTGGAAAGAGATAATAATTATTGAACTTAAAATTAACATATGGATATACAGACGTGTACGGATTACGGAATAGCGAGCCAGATCATAATGCATATAATGTACTCACGATTGAAGGGGAAATCGTAGCTAACGAGATAGCCTAATAATAGTACGACGTAATGTAACGGTTTAGGCTAAAGATCTTGGGGCGAATCCTATTAGCTGGCCGAGTATAAGATTCATAATGAATTATAATTAAAGTGATAACAATGAATACTTGGCCTATAGTTATGGCTTACGGGGCAAGGATTGGATAGCGTAGAAGAATTGGAGTTACACGTGAGAAGTGGTAGTTGGTAGCATATCGAACCTTAGGAGCCAGAGTTTGGTACGAGGTGACTTTGGATTAACGATCTCCTTGAATTATGGAAATTCTGTGGAGTTTTATATTGTGGATGGTTAAACGAGAGATCGGATTATTGGGTAAATGGCTTTCGGGAAGCTAGGATAGGAATCCTAGTAGGGTTGCATACACTCGGGATTGCATTGCATTGCATCGCACATTTTTAAACTATTACATCAAAGTAAAAGTATTTTCTGTATAAAACCGATATAGTTTCCACTGAGCCCGAATTTGGCTCATCCCGTTTTTCTAACAGTTTTGCAGGCATAGCATCTCGGGTGGAGTATGGTGTACGTATATAGAGGCCTCTGATGTCCACAGTCTGTGTCAAGTCCTTCTTCGAGAAAGGACTGTGTTGTATAAACATTTTGGTTTCCATTTAAGTGTATATGGGCTATGATTTGATAAACAATTTGTATTGTAATTTGTACAAATGGTTTTATATATGTGGAGTGGATTTGAAACTATGATTGGATGTGATTACTCGTGTTAAGAGATTTTAAATCTTACAGGATGGTTTGTTAGCAAAATAAACTCCACATGCCGTGGTTTTGTAAAATGAGCTTTTAAACGGGATCATATTTTATTTGAGAATTTTTTTTTTTAAAAGTTATGATTTTTATATTTTAAACCCGCCGTCGTGCACGGCATCGGTGATTAACCGAGTCCTGGAGGTGAAAATCTCATAACGGGATTCGGGGCATCACAAACCTTCCTCACCCAAGACGTAGCCCTGGGCCTTTTGGCCTAGCTGTCTCTCTTGGTGTGGCTCTCGCTGCCATCTTTTCCTTTTTAGTTTTTCAATATTCTTTTCTTTTGGCACTACGGGATTTATCCTCTTTTCCACTCTTTCAATTATTTCTTGTACCCACTTTGTTCCTTTTCACTTTGTCAAATTATTGAGCATCATCGTCCTTACGATTTGAGAATGTTTGCTTTGAAAGTTTGCATTTAACATCGTCGTGCTATGTTTGTGATTTCTGATTCGAGAACCTTTGGGAGCGTATCTTGAAGACTTTTTCTTAGAAAATAATAAAATGTGCCGAAAATCCTTTTGTGGGCATCTTTCCCTGTGTTTTGCGAAATTTTCTCATTCTAGTCTTTCTCTCTATCATTCTCTAATATCATTTCAAAGGGGCTTTTCTAGTTTTATAGAAGGCTTGAGTTTGCCTGTAGAAAGGGCTTTGATATGTGCCTGGGGGAAAGGGCTTAGAATTGCCTGTAAAAAAGGCTTTGGAATGGTCCCTGTAGAAAGGGATTTGGCGCATGCCTGTAGAAAAGGCTTGGGATTTGCTTGTAGAAAGGGCTTGGGATTTGTTTGTAAAAAGGGCTTTGGAATGGCGCTTGTAGAAAGGGCTTGGGATTTACTTGTAGAAAGGGCTTTGAATTGGTGCCTGTAGGAAGGGCTTGGGATTCGTCTTATCGTGCCTCCGCAGAGGGCTTCTCATCTCATCGTGCCTCCACAGAGGGCTTGTGATGAAATTCGACTCTATGGGATTATGATGTGGTTTGATTCTCTGGGGGGAAGATGTTGTGATGATCAGGAGTGTGACGGTGGTGTGACTAACCATTGAGGTATATACCGAGATGTGGCGGCGAAGCTTGTCTGGCAGGTCATAGAGCCTAGTGCTTTTGTGCTTTTGGACATGTGTGTGGTACACTCCGTTAGAGTGATATACTAAAAGCCATAATTTTCTTGTTGGTTTGGATATGTTATAAACTTGGTTTTGCTTTTTTAATGAGAATCTGTATGGGCAATGGTTGCATTATATAAATATTGTGCATGTGTGTCTTTTATTCCATATAGTAGATGATTTGGTGTGTAGAGTATAGCTTACACACAGAAGATCTTATCATCGGTTCTTGTGGAATATAAGTTTAATGGTTCACAGTCTTAGATGGAATTGGACACCCATCGGTAGGATTGTAGCACAAATTTTAGTAGTTTATCTTAACTACAAGAAACGGTATAGTTTCTACTCGTTGTGCTAGTACACTTTGTGTGTATTGAATATGACCAGTTTGGGTTAATTGTTTTTATACTGACTATATAAAACAATTTAAAATCCCATGGTTATTATGATTACTTATGCTCTTAATCTTGAAATAATTAATAGACATATATATTTAGTGTTTGTTGTTTGTTGTTTTGACTCATTAAAAGTGAGATTCATTTATGGATCAATAATCTTCGTGAATTGGATGACGATACTATATATATGATGAATATTAATTATTGACAGAATCCACGTCCCGGTATAGGGATTGATGATAGCCCCTTGAGAAGCTTATAAGTTTTGATCATGTCAAACCCTGCAGATGGATTATTTTAATCCGACATGTCAAATAAGTTAAGTGGTAAGCTCAAGGATTAAGGAGTCATTTAAATATAATTGTCAGTAATTTAATTTAAGTGACGGTTATCTGTAATCTTAACGTGTGGAGAATAATAAGTATTTAATAATAAGGAGCTCGAAATATAATTTTGAGATAAGGACGGGAGTGCAATTATAATTCTTTAGTGGTGTGAATTATAATTTATGGAAGGAACTAATTCATAGTGGAATTAGGATTCCAACTTTCCATAGGAAGCCCAAACACTTATTTCTCCTTAAGGTCCCTATCGTAGCCTTATATATACGCCGACCTAGTCTCCTCTCATGATAACAATAATTCTTATGAGTTAGGATTTGTTCTATTGAGAGAGGAGAAAATCTTGGTGATACCATAGCCCACACTTGGTGCAAGATTTGATGGCGAAAGGAATACGATAGAAGATTTTTAGGTTTTTCGGCACAGCAGTCGTAAATCAATCATAACTTTTGATCCCACCGTTGGATTGGGCTGATTTTTGGATATGTGGTTCGGAACGCAAAGTTACTTTTTTTGCGCGAAAAATCAGGACGATCAGAAGTCGTTTCAGTGGCGAAAAAAATTAATTTTCGCAGCCCAGCGAGAATTAAAAAAAAAAATCTAACCAAATTGCAATCTGATGTTTTCAAACCCTAGTCTCCTCATATGGATCCTCTACATGATCCACAAAGGTGAATTCCCTTTATTCTTATAGGGTTTTAGCAAATGTTTTTTTTGTTCAATCTATACGCAATATCGAACGATCCTGTATTTATGTCTCCATCACACTCATGCAAGCATTCATATGTATGCACTATGCAAATGCTTATGCCATGTCTTCTTAAGTTTCAAGTATTCGCATACTTCTTAAATCATTGCACCATCATTTTTTGAAAACTTAGTTTTAAAAAGGTCGTGAATCTTGAGTTGCCTGATTTATGAAGTTTGTTATGCTACTTGAAATTAACTAAGTGCAGATATATGTATGCAAGATCGACCATTTTCCTAGAACATAGTGTGAACACCCCAATCCACGACTCTCATGTGAACTTGATTTTCATACAAACGAGCATTTCCGCATCAAGCCTTGAGTCGTTATGCATATAAGAGACCATTAGGAAAAGCCTTGATTTTCGAGCACGCCAGGAATCTACCGCAACCTTGTTGCCACTTCACTTACTAGGCCAGGAATCTACCGTACGGTTGGCTTCGAGCCGCAAGCTCGAGCCGCACGCCCTACGGCTACCCCCTACGGTTGGCCCCTTTTGGAGCGTTTTTGGCGAGATTTTTGCTATAAATAGGACCCTTGGGCTCCCATTTGAAGACATCATCAACACTCAATAGTGTTTTTAGTAAGTAGAAACTCTGTCAAGATTATTAGAGAGCCATTTTAGAGAAAGTTCTACAGAGAGATTTCTAGAGAGAGAAAGAAGCAATCAAGGCAAGGTTCTTATTTCTTCTTCAAGCGGATCAGGTACGTCTTTCTACCACTCTATTGATTTCAATATTGCATTTAAATACCAGTTTTTTATATAGAAATTAGATAACTTGCAAAGAAGTTCACTACTTTCAAAATAAATCCTTTCTAAACTTTACAAGAAAACTAAAATCCGTTTTGACACGTTTTCAAAACAAACAAAAATACAAAAACAGTTTCCAAACAAATGGAACTGCGTGACTCTGATTTCATTCTATGAATGAATACGTAGGCGCTCGTAAAGCTCGAGTCTGATTTCAAAATATTGTTTTAAACCAAATTTATCCGGAAAGGGCTATTCCGAAAACCATTCGAACTACTTGCAAGATATCTAAAATAGGAATTAGATGCATGATCCATTAAGAGACCGAAAGGGCGAATTGGGTGCCTAACACCTTCCCAATTCGTAACGTAGTTCTCGAACCCTAGCAAAGTATGTTTTTAAAATAAAACTCTGGTTTCAAACGTATGAAAGATAGGTCGTTTTCGAATTATCCTTCGTACGATCTTTTGTTTGTTTTCTCGTAAAACAAACTGGCGACTCTACAAAACAAGTTTTCAAATAAAAAACCGAGAATGAGGACTCTTCTCTCGGGTCGCGGGTCCGGATTCTCACACATAGCAATACTGAAAAGACAAATATTAATTTCTGGTCAATTTAGTGAGTGAGTGCAAGGTGATATCGGTAACATGAGAAATGGAATACTTCTGTCTTGGGATTTTGTTAATCCTGCGTCATGCTTTTGTTTTGACAAGTTACTCTCTACTTTTTGATTCTTGGGAGAGGTAGGGGTCTTCAGTTGCAAACCAATTGATTTCATTGACTTGATTCTACCTTTAGAGATAGAGTTTTTGGTGTTGATGATAGGACAACCACAGGGTCATGGTGGTGTGGGTTAAGGCACCCTCAGTGAGAATGGTAAAAGGAGAGAGGCTAGTCTTGGGGGAGTTGTCGGGTCTTCCATTTGATACCCTCAGTGCATCTATCCTCGGCATCCTCAGTGTATGCAAATAACGGTGGAGAGGCTAGCCTTTGAGGAGTTACTCGAGTCTTCTTGTCGATACCCTCAGTGCATATACCCTCGGCACCCTCAATGTATGCCCCTTGAACCCTCAGCGTATCTATGGTAGCTTCACACTTGTTGATTTACTTGCATCCTTTTAGGAATATTGTTTATGGGTTGAGTTTAAGCAGAGGCAAACAGAAATTAGGATACTTGGAAGGAAAAAGTGATTCGATTTTATTGATGAGATGAATGGGTACATTGATAAGAAATTTCTCATTCTACCCTTAACCCTTACAATTTCGCTCCATTTCTCTCTCAATTTCCCCTATCTCTAGGATTGTTCAAGTAAATTAAATTAATGGTGTCTGTCTCTGCTTAAGGCTTCTTTCATCAAGGAAGGATAATCTTTTTGGCTTTGGTCAAGTCTTGGATGGCATGCTTCAAGGCGCAATAATTATCAGTGTTATATCCGAATCCTTGATGGTAAGTGTAGCGTTCATTGGCATTCCAGCCAAGGGGAGCTGAGTTGGGGGGTATGGAGGAGCTAACGGCTACAGAATACCCTCAGCTTGTAGCGTGGCTAAAGTTTGACTTAGTGAAGTCGATAGGCATGAAAAAGGATGGTGTTTCTTTCTACTACCTCTTTTTTTAGCCTTTCTTCTTGCGGATAATGGAAGTTATTTCTTGATAAGGACTCGAGCTTTGGTTATACCAAACTTGATTAATGGCTAGGGTGGTCTTCTAGTATTGAGAAGAGGCTTCCTTAGCTTTGGTAGCTTGGGCAAGTTCTTCCTCGGTCTCATTGGCCACGTGTATCAAGGCCTTGTATCAGTCAATGTATTGGTGACCCATGCCATTTTGGATCTCAGGCTTGAAATTCTTGACAATTATCCCCAACTGCTCTTCCTCGGGAATTCTGTCGACCAATTGATATGCTAACTCTCTCCAGCAAGTGATGAAGTCACTGACATTCTAGTCTTTTGCCTGTTTCATCATCTCGAGATTCTTACGGGTGACTTTGAGCTCTTTATTAGACTTATAACGTTCTATGAACTCCTTCACTATACTTTTACAGTCGGTTACTCGGTGCTTCTCTAAACTCAAAAACCAACTGTGGGCTGGTCTGGTGAGAGTGTGGTAGAAACCTTGGGATAAGTTATCCTCTTTCAATTCTTACAATTGCATGGTTCTGACATAGGCTCTGAGGTCCAGATGAGGTGGAGTGTTCCCCGAGAACTTCTCGATGTGAGGAAGTTTGAAACCAATCTGCAAACTAGCATTTGGGTATAGAGATAGGTTTTGGAGATCGGCGATGTCATCGGCCTTTTCGGCCACCGTTTGGTTTAGGGCTTCCATCTGGTCTTTAAGCGTGGTAATGGTCTCATTCTCTTTGGCATGATTGATTATGGTTTCAGGGTACTAGTCCTGGTTTGGATCTCCATTGGGGATGGCTCGGGGATTACGATTTTGAAAGGGTTGGTTATGGTCAGGGTTCAACCAAGTGGCTTTAAGATATTGCCCCGGTGGTACATTAATCTTGGCAAGGGGCACAGGGGGTGGGGGGTTGATGTTGGCGTGAATTGGGGGAGCATGTTGGAGGATATTAGGTTAAACATAATGGCCTCAGGCTTGGTGGCCTTCGATTGGGTTTAAATTTGAATTGGGTTGGTTTGGTTCAACAGGTGTTCTGGCAGTGATTAGGGTGTCAAGACGGGCTTGGGTGGCCGTTTGGTAATTTTTTGTGATGGCTACATATTGGGTTAGGTCCTGGATTAAAAGGTAAAGATGTTCAATGATTAAGGTGCCACCCTCAGTTTGCGGGAGAACAGGACCAGACGGAAGATCTGTTGCATGAAAGGCTTCATCATGGTTACCCTCAGTATTATTAACCCCGATTTGATCAATCGGTAGCTCGGTGTTGCGACGATGAGGCATGATCGATGGTGAGTCTGATGTCGTGAGTCGTCTGGTGTGATAGATAATCTGAGTGTGGTGAAGAATATGGATAAGGAAATTGAGGATTAAACAAGAAACCAATATTTTGCCATCGGATACATAATTCTTGGAAAACTATGACTCGACAGAAAAATAAAATCGAAAACCACTTTTTGGTAATTAGGCGAAAACAGACCGACACCAACAACAACTTGAGAGCCCCGTGGATAGGTTTAGGGTATGGATATGAATTCCCGGGGTGCCCTTATAACCTTTCGATTTTGAAAATCAATTTTCGAAAAATTCATTTTAGAAAATGACTCATTTTTTTGAAAAAAACATTTTGGAAAATCGGGAAGTTCTCTCATCTTATAGCTGTTTTTCATGGAAATAGTGACATAAAAATTCTCACTAATGATTATTAGTGAGGGATTTCTCGGGGGGGGGGGGGGACATGCTAAACTAAGAGTTGGTATGTATGACAAAACCTTTTGTTCACTAATCTCATGACTGACGGTCAGGAAAACATGCATAAATTTGTGTGTACTAAGCTAACGCATCCTATATGAAAGCATGGTTTGATGGGTAAGGTTTATGCTCCCTCCTATCTGGCCCTTGTTATATACCCCAAGGGTGAGTACCTGCAAGGACCTTTTGATATATGTCTCGGGTACGTGAGTGTTCTCATCACTTAATATACCTCAGTTGGTACTTGACCAAGGAGAGTGAAAATAAGGGCTTTCGGTTTATGTTGACCTAGAAGAGCCAACTCCCTACTCACTAAGCAGTATTTTTGAGTTAAATGGGATAATTTCATACTCGCGATAATGCATGATAATAGTGAATGTATGACGCCCAGAATCCCGTTAAGAGGTTTTAACCTCCGGGACCTGGTTAATCACGGTGTCATACGCGACGACGAGTGTAAATTATGAAAGAAATCAAGTAAAAATCTATTCCAGAAAATTTTGGCATGTGGAGTTTATAAAATATGATATCCGTCTTGTAAATCAAAAGAGCATTCTTTATTCAAAACATTTCAAAAACAATCATTTAATAAAAATACTCCACATATGAAACTACTTTAAATACAATTAATTCCAAATCCATTTTAATAAACACAAGGTTATATAAAATACCAGTGTCTTATTATATAATATAAAAGCCTTTATGGCATGGTCCTTAAGTTGAAGGACTACAAAGTGGTTCGAGGTCATCAGAGCTTCTATAAACGTGCAACGCGTGCCACCCTCAAGTATGGACCTAAAAAATTGTTTAGAAATAGGGAATGAACCAAATCTGGGCTTAATGGGAACTATAGAAGTTGTATAGAAAATACAAATAACATACGAAGGTAAGTGCATCTTTTATATAAAAATAGGTAAGTCATTTAATGCAATCATATGAAAGCCATGCTATGCAAATCACAAACATGTATGCATGCTGAAACCCCACTAGGAACTCTATTATAGATATCGAAAGCTACTTATCTTCATTGACCTTCCTCATCCTTAAACCTCATTGTATGACATTCTACAGTCGCTAGCTTCCTAGGGTTCGCATGCTACAGTGCATGCTACGTCTCAGGAAATGTTCATTAGGCAATTCACATATGTTCTATTCCTCAGTTGATCCGTAACGATATAATGGCAATATATACTCTAAAGCCAAGTATTCATGGTTACCGCTTTAACCTTTTAGTACATTATTTCATCCATACTTGGCTTACTATGAAGCATCTCACATTCTATAACTTCATTAATCATGTTTTTAATATGGTAAACCAATGCCTCCCATCAATAACATAAAATACGATAAAATACATACACACAAACACACTTTTATAATTATAATATCCAGCCTTAGCTCACCCCTGCGGTACACTAGGCCTAGAACTTAGGTTTTCGAAGGCATCAAAGCTCTAAACGAATCATGTATCCTTTTAACGAATGAACTACCTAGGGACTTGGTCCTAACTTGTAATTCATTTGGAGTTAAACCCATGCAGGCCATTTTCCCAGGGACTACGCTCCAAATACTTAACAAGTGGGACACCCGTGCAGGTATGTCCGTCAAAGGACGGAGCTACACAAACTACTCCGCAGCCGGGGAAGCTATAAACCCTAGGACTATATCCCCTCTCTCATCCATCGGGAGGCTGAATACATCGGTATAAATGGCAGCTATATTACCACCATATCTCATATCCAACATCTAGGATTTTCCAACTGTGCATAGCGATCGCGATCTAAGCCCCCAATGCTGGGTCCCTCCTTGGACCACCTAGATGTTCATGGTATGGTGCCTCGCGCGGTCCCCCCTAGCTAGACCATAGAGTATGCCACTAATATAACGGAGTCCCTCTACGCGGACCAGGGTATGTAGCCACCTATGCTAGGTCAACCCCATTGACTATTGGTGCCTTGCAACATAAAAACATCAAATATAAATATATACGAAAAAGGATATACTCAAGGATATCATAATTTACCCAGTATTGCCTTAACTCCTATATTCCATACACGTAGCACACGTGTAGTCCAATCCACATCTACACCAGGTACGTAGATGGAATCAATGGCCATAACAATATATTCGGTTAGGATGTATCCAAAATACAAGTACCTTCAAAGCAACTAACATCATCACGTAATCATATGCATACCGTGCTTGAATATCTCTAAAGAGAAAGTTATGGGTTTATTTTGAAATAATCTCTCATTGCCAAAATAGTAGTTTTCAGTCAAAGTATTGATATTAAAAGAATAATGGTACGCGTATTTTATTGACATCAAGTAATTTAATTCATTCACATAACCTCGCCTCACCAAGTAAGATTATATGTGTCCAAGCTCTCTATAGTTGTTCATTATTAGTAAACTAAATTTATTAATGCATGAGTGGGATTCTTTGTGTACTTAACAGATAAAAGATATATAGATGGGAAATTTTTAGTATATATATAGAGGTTCCAATATACCGAGTACACATTTAGACATAATCTAAGTCACCTCTAGCCTATCTCATTGTTCTTAGTTTAATACATGATGTATTTCACCCTCAAGTGACTTATACGCGCACATGTGCTACTAGGCTCCATCTAGGGCTCGCAACACATAACACATATCCTATATCTACTTTAATAACCGTGAATCAACTACAAAAATGTGAAGAAAGTAAGGAGCATACGCATAATCATAAGCCTCAACCCCCACGTATGTAAACAATAACCATTCATAAGAAACTTTCCATTTTTAAGTTGAAATTGATGTTACAACACATAATAGTTGAAAACGAGGTTGAATACCAGTGTCCCCACCTTTATCGGGTCAATCCCTCGAAGATTTACCACCGAATCGAGCTGGAGAAGCATCAAATCCGAAAATCCCCAATTTGAGCTTCAAAGCCCTAGAAATGGTGAAATAATGTGGGGAAGAAGATGAAGATGGCGATGGAGGTTTGATGTGGGTTGAGGGAATTTAGAGTATCCCTTTCTAACTCTCATTCATCTCTCTCTAACTATCTTAAAGGAAGGAGGAAAAATGGAAGTGGGAGAGGAAAAGAAAGGATGGAAGAGAAATGACCATCTAAAGAAAAGAAAGGGGTTAAAAAAAACCGCTGGTGCACCTCTGATCGATCAGAGCTCACCCTCTAATCGATCAGAGGGTCCCAAAGGTTCAATGCCCATCTTTTTCTTACACAATTCGCATTTTTCACAGTCCGTTTCGACCCCCGAAACGACTTTAATTCGACTCGGTCTCAACACGAAATTTGTAGAGGGGAATGAGATGAAACTCTAGACGCAAATGAGGAATCATTTGGATATCGGATGAAGAAGTTATGACCTCCCAAAGTTGGCCAAAAATTAACTTTTTCGAAAAATTCAAAACACGTGATTTACTTCTCATTTTTGATTCGGGCCACCCGAATAATGAAAAGATTGATGCCACAAACTTAATTTACCTAATATAACATACTAGAGGTTTTGAGTCATATACGAGAGGCTCGGAACCCAATGTTCAAGATCTAACGGCGATAAAGCCTTAACTGGGCTTAATGGAAGGATTAATTTGCAATTGGAAATACGGGGCGTTACAACATGTGTGAAAAATAACACTTATGGAGGTATATTATGATGAATGCTTTAGGGTTTGTTTGATTACTTTTAATTTTTATTTATGAAAATATTTTCCTCAAATAAATATTAGCAAGCAAAAGGGAATCAGGGTATCCACCTAAATCGTATCTATGTTATCCTAAGGCTAAGGTCGAGTAAGAAAACATGTAAGCTGAAACGATTATCCATGCATATTCTACTCTTGTTTAAAGTCTAATCCTCTTAAAAATCCCCAGCAGAGTCGCCACTGTGAGAACCCGCGCTTTTGACGCGGCCCCCTTGGCAACGATTCCTCCGGCTACCCGATTTGTTTTATTATGAAGAAAAAGGTGACGGATTATAAAAGGAATCGGAGTCACCATTTTGTTTTACTAAAAAAACAAAAGTCTGTGTAAAAGAGGAACATTTATGGATTAAATGACCTCTTAAACACAATTAATAAGAAACTAGTTGATTCAAAAGTTTGAGGATTAAGTTACGAATCGGGTAGGTGTTAAGCACCCAATTCACCCTTTCTGTCTCTAAGTAGGATATACGTGGAATTATAATCGAATATTCGCATGCTTATTAATGTTATCGCGTATTAGTCCATAATTTTAGGAAATGGGATTTTGGAGTAGGGACGAAAACCATATGCTTCGTATTTCGCCCTTCGATTTTAGAAATCTGTGTGTGTGTGTGATTTGAAAGATGATTTTGATAATCATAGATAACAAAACAGGTGTTTTTGAAAAGATTTAGGGCTTTTCAGAAGATAATTCAATTTGGAATCGGATATCCGGTAATCTCCGAGATTCGTTCGTCAATAGTGTACCACAGGTTAATAATTTAAACCGGCATTGAAGAATCCAATACTCTCATATTGGATATTTAGGTAAGTATCACGATTTATAAATTAATACAAAATCGTATTGATTCCTTCATGGGCCAAGACTGATAAAATCGAGATTTAATGAAATTAATTGATAAAAATATGATTAAAAATGGTTACAGCTCATTCCACGCCTTTGGTTTTGAAAACGGGTTTTAAATATGAAATCTGGACTGATTTTAAGATAAACAACAATTTTTATATGCGAATGATCAATTATAACTGATAAAATAAAGACTGATAAAAAATTAAAGTCGGACTGATATAAAAAATACATGAGAGCCTAAAAAATACTAAAATACTATTTTAGAGCACTGTTCCCGAAGTCCCATAACTGTCTGTTGCTTCAAATGAAGTATGTACAAGTGTATTTATAGATATAAAATAATTAATAGGCTGGGCCAGGAAGTGTTTATGTGCAGACAAAGGGTGTGTCTTGAGGACACAGCTATTAGAGCTTGTGTCCGCGGACAAACACCTTGGTTCGTGTCCGCGGACTGTGAACACCCCAATCCACGACTCTCGTGTGAATCTGATTTTTTATACGAATCAAGCATTCTACATTAAGTTTTGAATCATTATGCATATAGAAGACTATTAGGAAAGACCCCAATTTTGAATCCGTTGGAGTCTACCATGACCAATGTTGCCATATCGCTTACTAGAACGGGGATCGACCTGCCACGACTCTCAGATGTTTTAGGGCAATTTTGAAGTGCCAGCCGCACGCCCCCCAACCGCACGGCTACCTGTCAACTGTACGGTTGGGCCTTGGCCGTAGGTCGCAACCATAGCCCCAAGCCGCGGGCCCCAGCCGTAGCCTATAACGGCATGCCCCAGCAGCACGGAATAGAGTTTTTAAAGAGAAAAAATTATGTCAAAATAATACGAGAGAGTTTTAGAAAGGGAAAGTGGGAGAGAGAAAGCTAGAGAGAGAAAATTCTAAAAAGAGAAAGTTTTAGAGAGAGAAATGAGCAAGCAAGGATCTTTATTCTTCTTTAAGCGCGTCAGGTACATCTTTCTACAATTCTCCTGAATTTCAATACCGCATTTTAATACAAATTTTAATACAAAAAATTAGATAACTTGCAAAGAAGTTCACTGCTTTCAAAACTAGTCCTTTTTATGTTTTACAAGAAAACTAAAATATGTTTTGACATGTTTTCAAAACAAAAAAATAAAATACAAATACAGTTTCCAAACAAACGAAACTACGAGACTCTGATTTTAATCTACGAATAAATACGTAGGCGCTCGCAAAGCTTGAGTCTGATTTTATAAATACTATTTTAAACCAAACTTATCTGGAAGGACTATTTGAAACATAATTCAAACTACTTGCAAGATATCTAAAATAGGAATTAAATACATGATCCCTTAAGAGACCGAAAGGGTGAATTGGGTGCCTAACACCTTCCCAATTTGTAACGTAGTTCCCGAACCCTAGCAAAATAAGTTATCAAATAAATCTTTAGTTTCGAACGTATGAAAGGTAGTTCGTTTTTGAATTATCTTTTGTACGATCTTTTGCTTGTTTTCTTGTAAAACAAACTGGCAACTCTGAAAACATGTTTTCCAAGAAATAAAGAAACAATGAAAAGGACGGGTCTAATGGAGATCCCGGATTCTCACACGAATAAAGGGTGTGTCCTCTAACAAAGGGTACCTTGTGTCTTGAGGACACAGCTATGAGAGCTTGTGTCCACGGACAAACACTTTGGTTAGTGTCCACGGACAAACCCCCGATTGAACATGTGATGTTTTTTACAATTTTGGCCAAACAAAACATTGGATTGTTCTATTGTTTTAAAATATTATTACCCATGTTAAGATTTACCTACTGTCCAAATTTTAGAATTTTGGACATCGGGAAGGCTTCCGCTTGATTTCCCGATCTGAATTCCGAATTTTTTGAATTCCTAAAGATCTGACAGTCAGATTGAGCTAATTTTTTAGTATGTTATTCTCAGTATCATTTCTTAATTATCCACAAAATTTCATTATTTTAGGAGGTCGAGAAGTATCAATACGCGAAAAAATGAAAAAACGGCTGGGAGGGGTTTGTCCGTGGACACAAGCCCTTGGGCTTGTGTCCCCATGACACACACCCTTGTGTGTTGTGGGGACGCACCCCTAGGGGTGTGTGTCTGTAGGCGGTTTCTCCCATTCTTGTCAAACGGCTTATCGGATCAATCTAATTTTTTAATATGTTGTTCCCCATTATATACCCTGTCTATTGACTAAATTTGAGCTCATTTGAAAGTCGAGAAGGTAGTCTTTTGATTTCCCAAACTAAACTCTCAGTTTTTTAAATTCCCGGAGATTCGAACATCGCGTACGGCACCATAATTAACTGAGTCTTGAAGGTCTAAACCTCATAACAGAATTTGGGAGGTCACACTAAAAGGATTCAGAATATCATTCATAATATTTTAGAATTCACGAGGGGCATTCCTGTAATACCCCGTGTTCCTTTTTTCGCGTTGACCTTCTCTTAAGCCCGGTATGGCTTAATCTCCGTCAGAGAGCGAGCATTGAAACCCGTGCCCTTTGTACTCGACCCGATAGTTCTAGTATGTCATGTTAGTTATATTTAGTTTGAGGGAGTGATCGTTCTGTTATTTGGGTGGTTCGAATTGAAACCGAAGCGTAAATCGCGTGTTTCGACTTTTTGCGATTCGTAGATTTTTGGCCAACTTTGAGAGGTCATAACATCTTCATCCGATATCCAAATGACTCTCCATTTTCGGCCACGTCTTCATTTCTTTTCCCTCTACAAGTTTCTTGTTTGGGCCGAGTCGAGATTCGTCCATTTCGAGGTCCGTTTGGGGCTCAGAAAGTCAATTGCTGTTGCAGTGACTTCCATGATCGATCATGGAAGGCCATGATTGATCATGGTCCTCCAGAGAATTCCAGAATGCTTCATGATCGATCATGGGGGACCCATGATCGATCATGGTTCACCTATAAGTCGGTTTTGAGCGTTTTGAACCCGTTTTTAAGCCATTTAACACCCCAAGCTCCCCATTTTCGAGCATCCATCATAGAGAGGGAATAAGGAAGGGTCTAGAGGGCTCTAGAGAGAGAGAGAAGATATCATACACATCTCTCATCCCTTATCCAAGATTTGTGTCCCGAGTTGCTTTCTCTTTCACTATTCATCATCCTTGCCGCTTTCTTCCTCCGTTAAAGCTTGCGTTGGAGCTTGGGCTTGGGCAATACGGCTTCTACGCTTCATCCACTTGCGGGTTCGGCTTGTCTAAGGTGGGGACACTAGTACTAAAACTTGTTTTCCAAAGTTTGATTGATGATTAGCGATTTAAACTACAAATTGGGGATTTTGATCAAAAGCATGTGTGTTTGCATCTCTTGGGGTTTGGGCTAGATAATTCTTAGATTAATGATAGATATTGATAGATTATCACTCCTACAGCGTGATTGATTATCTAGTTCCACGATTTAGCATGCGTAGCTAGAGGTTCCTGTGAAACCAACTCCGTAGCTATCCGTAAGACTTATAAATTGTGGTTTTTAGGTCTTGTGCGTATAAATGGATGATTCTGGGTTATTAATGATAGAGATACACATCTATACCACTAGATACGATCGAAGGGTATTAATTATGGTATGTGTGGCGAGAATCCACTATGGTGGAGCGATAAGCCTTAGCGTACGAGTCTAGTGGCTTGCGTGGAGCGAGCTCGGCACTAGTAATGAGAGTTTAGTCTTAAGACTCTTTAAGAACACATAAAACATAGTTGTTAGGGCACGGATTGCCCATGGTCATGAATACAAACATCTAGGCGAGTTGTATTGGTATGCCGGATGAGCTAGAATCATAACAACAAATACATGGCTTGATAGGATGACGTGAGTATCATCATAAGAAACATAATGAGATATACGACGTTAATAATGAATCAATTGGCCTTATTACGAGAATGATCATGTGATGGTAAACGTATGAAGTATACGAGTAATGAATACTCTTGTAGAAATGATTGACGATGATGTCAATGATGATAAATGGATGAGTGGGCGCTTGTATGATTATATATGTGATGCTTAGCCATATGTGTGATGTACGATTGATGATGATGATGATATTCATTGTGGAAAATGAATGAATGTGATGTATGTTACTGTGATCACACATATGGGCTGGATATGATGATATGCCGAGCACCGGGTAGCTCCCTGTGACTCGAAGGAGGGCCGCCTATTGCCGCCCGTGGGTGAAAAGGCCCTAAACCGTGCACGGGAAAATGAAGTCGGTGACTCCGCTGGTGGTTGTGTGTGTCCACAAAGGAGAGCCCACTCTAGGTATCTTGCCTTCCAACTGGACTATGTGTCCTTGGTTAGAGGAGTTTCCCCGGCAAGCGGAGCAGGTCCCGTGTGCCACTACTTACCCAAAGGGTGAGTCCCCGGGAAGTAGTTGGGCTACTAATGGTCATCACCCTACTAGGGTATCGCCTGGTGTAGTTTCTCTAGGGTGTCGTGAAAGGTTGTATGGGTGTTCACCTCGTTAACTATTCGGAGTGTTGTTCCCCGGGAAAGTGACCGTCGCGTGGGCTATCTCCGAATGACCTATTTGGAGAACCAAATCCCTGAGCCGCCACCTCACCTAGAGGAGACATGAACAAGAGCTTTGGATCCTTCGGGACTCGCTGGATTCTCTGTTCTGGGCCTGGACTGACCGCGGGGTGAAACTGAGGCACTATACTGGAGATATGATACGGATTGTTGTGTTGTGGATGTGAATTGTTTATATTACCATTATTATTGTATTGTATCATATCTTGTATGGCATGGTTGGTGATATGTTGCCTCGAGCGAGTGTGCCTTTGGCAAGAACAATGATATAGACACGATCGTAAAGGAACATAATATACACAGGAAAGCGTTGGCCAATCATAATGTATTAACAGATAAAGTGAAAAGCATTGATAGCTAATGGCCATAGAAACCTGGTATACAAGTGTGTGTACGTGGCTTGGTCGTGAGAACAAAGTAGGGATAAGGCCTTGTAGGTGGCCAAGTATGGAATTCATAACGTACTATTACTAAAGAGAAAATAATAGATACTTGGCCAACTGTCACAACATACGGTATAGGTACCGGATAGCATAGTATAGCCTTGAGTTGCACTGAGAACGTATTAAGCAGGTTTATATCCTCGATTCCCTAGTAATGTGAGAATTGGCTCAGGGTATTCCATGGGAAGTCTAGGGAAGGAAAAGGTCGATCGGATAGTCAGCTTCCTGGTTACTAGGATGGGATTCCTAGTGGGTTTTTGCACACACGGGTGTGTGAGTTGCATTGCACTGCATGGTTTTCAAACTGCTTCATTGACGTAAAACAATTATTTTCTATATAAAAACTATATAGTTCCCACTGAGCCCAGATTTGGCTCACCCCGTTTTCTAAACAGTTTTGCAGGTCAAGCATCGGGGATTGGCGCGTGGTTTAAGAGTCTAGTAGCCTCTGATGTCCTATATCTCTTGTAGTCCTTAAACTAAGGACTCGGTTGTATATAACATTTTATTTTACTGAACTCCTTGTTATTATGTATGGACTTTATAATTATCTGGATAACGGACTATGGATATCTATAAATGGTTTTTATATATATGTGGAGTTGGTTGTGATTGTGTTTGTGTGAATGTGCTTGATAAACTCACGGGTTTGGTTTTTATTTAAGAAACTCCACATACTGAGCTTTTGTAAAACGGGACATTTTATTTAAGAAAAGTTTTTAAAAGTCATGAATTTTATATTTTAACCCGCCGTCGCGTACGGCATCCGTGATTAACCGGGTCCCGGAGGTGAAAATCTCAGAACGGGATTCGGGGCATCACAATTCCTAAGCCTAAATGGAATTGCATTCCATTCGTAATGACCAAAAGGAGTGGTAAAGGTTGTCTTATACCTATCCTCTTAATGTATTTGGATTTGCCAAAATCAACTTTTTAAATCAAATTTACTAAAATGTACTGCTTGATCTAATCTGTTGATTAAATCTTTTTTTTATTTGGTAATGGATATCTTATCCATTCAAGGACTTTGTTTAAAGGTTTATAACTAATAATTAATATTGGTGTTCCTCTTTCAATTTCAACATTCTTATTAAAATAAAAAGCTAGGCATGACCAAGGAGATTTACTTTTACTTATAATTCTTTTACTGATTAAATCGTTAATTTCTTGTTTGCAATATTCCATTTGTTCAATATTCATTCGCATAGGTCGTGCCTTAGTAGGAAATCAAACGTTCTTTGAATTCCTTAACATAAGGTAACCTAACAATATGTTTTTTCCTGTGCCAAAAGGCATGAGGTAAGTCTGAACAAACTTCTTTAATTAACATATTTGTAAAATCTTTAATTTTATTTTGAAGTTTACTATCAGTTAACTATTCTTCAATCTTTTTATATTTAATTTCTTCTTTTAGAAATCTTAAATGATTACTTTTATTGTGAAGTATATTCAATGATTTAGAAATTGACTGATCTTTTATTATTTTTAAATCTCTTTCTTTAGGTTCAGTAATGTAATACCCCGTGTTTTGAATTACAAGCTAGTACTCTTTCTAAGCCCGATTAATGCTTAAATCTTGTTAGGGCTTGAATTCTTTCTTTTAGACCTTTTCGAGTCAGTCCAATATTTCCAGCATGTTATATTAGGAGGCCAATTCAGACTCCTAGCTAGTCAAAATTGAGCGTGAAGTAGGCCAATCGCTAATAGTTGTTTGGTCGGTAACATTGTAGCAACGCGCTGAATTCGATGCATTTCTGAGAATAATCCGTCGGGAATTTGGGAAATCCTCCTCCTAGAAACTTGTAGATCTTTGAATAAGTATTATGTGGACATAAAGATCACCTAAATTGGAGTCCCGAGCAAGAAGTTATGGCCATTCGAAGTTCAGTGCTGCAGGTCCCAAAAGCTACGCGCGTGCACAGTGGCAGAAATTAATATACACGTTTAGCTCCATTTCTCCTCATTTTTCATCACCACTGCCGAGAGCTCTTAGAGAGAGAGATGGAGTGCAATCTTGTGAGGGACTTGAGGAACCATTCACCTCCATTTCTTCCCCATTTAAAATCACATCAAACCCACACCAAAACATCATTCTACAATTACTATTCATCTTCATCTTCTCCATTCCTCCATTAAAGAAGCTTCAAGCTCGAATTTTGGGGTTTTGCGGTTCAGCTCCTTCCAGCTCGATTCATTGCTTCTAGCTCAAAGATATTGACCTATTGAGGTGGGAATCAAACATTTAAACCTATTTCTTTAACTTATGATTGGTCTATCATAATTTTCCCACATGAATACATATATGTTTAACATAAAAAGTGGGTTTTTGGTTATATGTTTAAATTTATGCCTAATATGGACTAAGTAGCTTATAAATTGTATAAATTACTTGATTAAACAATATTTGATGATTCAAAGCTTGGTTTGGTGAAATTATACAAAAATCCTAACTTTGGTAAAAAAATGGGACTTTTGGTTATGTGAACATATCTTTCTTTAATAATAAAATTAATGACTCGGCTAGCTTTTATATATATGAAAATTGATGTTTTGATTAGAACTTACAACCAGTCATTTGGTTTACATAAAAACCCACCTGGAACCCTTTACGAATCTTAATGATTCTTGTCATAAAGCTTAATGATTACTCCTAAGGGTTCAAGTGGTGATTTTACATTACAAAATCTCTGTTGGTACGTTGTTAAATTGATTGGAAGACTTTATATGAGATTACGCTAGTTGGTTATAAAATTGATCTTCCGTATGTTAAATGGAAGTTGGTTGATATTGCTTATAAATTTTACTTGGCTTGGAGTCGATTATATGTTTTGTTATAAAACTTATGAATGAGCCGCAAGTGAAGGGTAAGGCATACTTGATTGGAGATATTTATATATATATATGAGTGTGTGTACATGTATGTGTACTATGTATACGTATATTCTTTGGGAAAATATATTTTATTGCTTTCCTAGTTTTGTAAAGCACTAGTGGTCAATGGGGTTGACCTAGCCATGGTGGCTACATACCCTGGTTCGTGTAGAGGGACCCCATTTTTGTGAGAATCCGCAAATGCGACCCCCAGGTCTCGTCCCCGTTCGTTGGGCGTCTGAAGCGTCAGAAGGGGTTCCGTCGCTCCATTTGCTTCGAGTGTTTTGATAATTCATATCGGGTGTCCCTCTATCCTGTTTCTAGGTACAAGAGGGTTCATTCAGAGTCGCCAGTACGTTTTACGAGAAAACGGACAAAAAGGGTGTGTAAGGGGAAAGGCTACAGATAAGCCTTTCTTTACACATTTGTCTGTGAAACCAGGATTCTATAGGGTTCGGGAACTATATTACGGTTTGGGAAGGTGTTAAGCACCCATTCCGCCCTTTCGGTCTCTAGTGGTCTTATATGTTTATTCTCTGTTGAAAACCTTGGATGCTTTTACTGACAGTCTACTACTTTTCAAATGAAAACCCTAATTTCTGGGGGAAAACGGGAAAGGGATAAAAACCTTTGTGTTCCGAGATCCGATGTTTTTATTATTGAAAGATGTAAATACAAATGACAAAAACCTTTTATTTTGAAAGAGTATCCCGTATTATTTCCTCAGATAATGACGGTTTTGTTGTGTTGTGATTACTTTTGTAAAAGTTCGGATCTTGTATCGGGATTAATTTAATATGGAACTAGAACTCTTTGAGGAGAGTTATCAGACACGTCGCAGTCTATAGGGAAGACATGATATGTTGATTTTAATTCCTAGATAAGTCGTATCAGTCCGGGTTTTGAAAACAGAATTTTATCCGGACGATAACGTACTTACTCTTCTGGTTTTGCAAATGGTTTTATCAGGGTCTTTTATTTTGAAGACGGTAGACTATTTATAACTTGGCAATAAGTTTATTCAAATAAAACGTGGACAAAACAACAGAAATAAAACAAGTACACAGATAAACCTGATTTTCGAGGGCGTTAGAAATTTAGCACAACTATGTTGCCACTGCGCTTACTAGGACGGAGATCGAGAATAGATTCCCGAGATCGGAATAATCTTTTATTCCGGCGATAATAATCTTTTCCTTCTTCAGATATTTCCGACAATTCGATTCCCGAGACCGGACACGTCGAGTGTCGAGAATAGATTCGACAATTCTTCAGAAATAAGACGATAATAGAAAATACTTGACGAAAGATCAAAAAATTAGATCATAACCCCGCAATTCTGCTCTAAAACTGCTGTTTTTTGCTCTGCTCTTGGTGTCCTTAAACCTTGGGGGCTGCTGGCCTATTTATAGTGACGAAAAGGTGTATGTCGCGCGACATTTTGGTGTATGTCGCGCGACAATCTTGACTGTCGCGTGACATTCTACTTTAATGATGATTCTGACTCACTGATGAGTCAGAAAGTGGAGTGGTGGGGTGTTTGTCGCGCGACATGTCCCTATATGGGGTGATTGTCGCGCGACATACTGCTTTTAATGATGATTCTGACTCACTGCTGAGTCATAAAGTGGAGTGGTGGGGGATTGTCGCGCGACATGTTCCCCATAAAGTGGGATTGTCGTGCGACATACTTGAATGTCGTGCGACATTTCACTTTAAAATATGTTCGTTTGGCCAACAAACGCTTCCAGGGCAGTCTCGGGTGTTCGGGTGGATCCCGGACTCCCGAAACAGCAGTTTTCAAAGGTCGTTAGGGTTCTTGCGGGGGTCACGGATCGGGGTGTCTACAATTTTCAGAGCGGTATACTCTATGGTCCGTAAGGAGACCCCGCGATGCGGCATACCTTACACTATCTAGGTGGTCCACGGGGGGACCCAGCCTTGGGGGCTGCATACCCTAGCCTTGGGGGTTAGCAGTGCACTGTAGAGTAAATCCTAGATGTTTGATGTGAAATGGGAATTGATGGTTAAAAGATTAGTGCCTAAGATGTCTTTAGGTGTATTTTATTATTATCACGAATTATACTTATTTTGCCGATCTATATATTAGTATATTATATAATCAGGGCCGGGATAGCATTTGACATGTATATTATATAAAATGGTTTTCATTGCATTGATATCTACCATATGTTATAGAAATGGTGTACATATGTGCATGATAACAACAAAACTATTTCCTTAATTAAACTTAATATACTTATAACTATATGATTCCCACTAAGTCCTTCGACTCACCCCGCCTCTTTTCCACCCAATCTCTTTTGCAGGTTCATCGGGAAAATGGAGGAAAGCGAGGACGTATCTCTTAGACTACCTCTGTACCGCAGTTTGGGTTATAGTTCTTAATGATAGAGGGGATGATTACCTTTAGAGTTCGGTCGATCTACATATATGCATTGTATTGATGGTAGTTTGTACAAGTTATGTGGGAGTTGTATGCTTAGCTAAATTTATATACTATACTTGGGACCTCGTTGGAGGCTAGCTGTTATATTGTAGCTGAGCGATAGATAGGTATACTTGTTGATGTGGAATTATATTTGAAAGATTGAGAGTTATATTTCATTCACAGGTTTGGATTTATTTTCTTAAATTGGATTTTGCACAAGTGACATTTCCGCATAAAGGAATTGTAACTAGTTACCCCGCTGTCTGTGTACGGCACCCATGACAAACCGAGTTTCGGAGGACAAATCCTCATATCGGGATCCAGGGCGTTATAAGTAAGGATACTGAATGTAACCTTTTGACCTAAATGTTGACTTATTAATCCTTTAGTTGTAATAGTAAATGGATATAATAAGTATATAAATGGAAGTCCCAAAATAATCCTATCTGTCATGTTTCTTATTACGACAAAAGATGTCTTAAAACAAACACTATCCTGGCAGATATGAACTTTGAGCAATTTATACTTAATATTCAATTGACTACCATTTGTTGAACTTAATCTTTCACTTGTCCTTTCATAATAGGAAGTTGGAACAAGTCCTTCCTGAATACAATTCAGATCTGCTCTAGTATCTATTAACGCTGGAAGTTCAACAACAAATGTTTTGTTTATAACTAGTGTGCCATTAACATACCATTTCTAGATTGTTATATCCTTTAGTACTTTTAATGAATTTCCTTGTTCATTAATCAAATTTTCTAATTCAGTATCACTATCTGAATAATTAATTTTAGATGTTTCACATTCCTCTGCTTCGGAGGAAGCATTTAACTTGAACTTAGATTTATTGTTAAGCTTAGCTATTTTAGCTGGCATTTCTTGTTTTAATTCAGGAATTGCATACCTAAGTTTTGAAATTTCCTATTTAATTTATTAACTTCTTGATTTAATTCAGGTAAGGTGATTTCCTTAACTGGATTTTTAAATCTTTCTAAAGTCTTATTTAGACTGAATATTGGTTTTGCTTTATTTTTCTTTATTTTTCTTGCTTCTGTTTCCTTAGTTAATAAATCTTTTAATTGTTTCATGTATTGAGTTTTTAATTGTGGGCCTATAATTTTACTAATTAAATCGATTAATAAGGTCTTTTCTTTATCATTCTTTGTTAATACATTTAATCTTTTTTTTTTGCAGCAGGCATCAGTGCAATTGTTTGCACAACCTAAGGTTACTTTGGGTGATTGGCTATCTTCACTATCAGATTAACTACTAGAATTACTTGAAGGATTGAGAAGGAATATCAAATCTTGGATATTCGTTACTTCTAGAGTTGTTCTCAATTCTCATTAACTCTATAATTTTCTCAGTATCTTCATTAGATATATTTAATTGACTAAATTTTTCCTTAACTTTGCATTTATTTTTATAATGTCCCTTTTTACCACAATTATGACAAATGATATTACGTTTGTTATAACTTTTGTTACCCTTGATTTTATTTTTCTTTTTATTTGGTGATTGTTTTTTGTAACAATTATCTTGAGTATTACCTTTCCTTTTATGTTTGTATTTTTAATGATATTTTTCTTTCTTACCATGTTTGTTCTTTCTTCTAAAGGGAGCAATGGGGAGTAAACCATACTGCTCAAAAAACGTAAATAATTCATATTTAGCTTTATTTTTATCTTTGTTTACTTGTTTACTAATCTGGTACACATTTTAAGACTTGTTTTCTGAATTTGACAAATAATGTCTCCATAGGTTAATTGTCATAATCTATGAATCCTAAATCTTTACTTAATTCTTCTCAAATTTTGTGGGCAAATAAACTAGGTAAACCATTAAGATTTTTTCTTTCCAAAATGGTTTATTACTATCGTCCCTCATCATGACTCTAAAGGTGAATACATCCTTATACCATCTAAAATCGCTAAGTGTGGGACAAGTAAGATTACTTAATTGATCATGGATTATTTCTGTTATATTACTCCGTGCTCCTATGAGATGTTTACTATGGTAAATGTTAATGTGTTAAGTCCATCTGGAGGACCAACACCAACTTCTTTATTGAATATGGGATTGCCTTCTTCGTCTCTTTGGATGGCATGGATTATGGAATCTCTAGCATCTTCAGTGAGATGTTTCTCCCATAAAGATCTAAGAATTCCATTGAATCCCGATGCTAATAATTCAACAATTTTAGATTGTCCCATATTGGTGAATGCCCTAATATAATTATTAGCAACCATTGACATATGATTTAAGTTATTTAGTAGTTCTTGTTCACTGAGTCCATCAATGTGCCATTCATACATTTTGTTGGATAAAACCAAAAATTGATTATTCAAATTTCTTTCTTCGAATTGCAAATCCGGAGGGTTAGGTTTTGAATACCAATTTTTTATTAGACTAGTGCGATTTGGTTTTCTAAAAATTAACATATTAAATTGATTTTCAATTTCTTGGATAGTAAAATCACTATCATTTTCACTATAACTAGTATTTTTATCTATGACTTCAACTGTCTTAGATCCACTAGTTTCTGGTTTAACTTCTAACTTTTTAAATAACTTATCTAGGGTTGTTGCTAACTCTTGATCCTTATTAGGTAATCCTAGTTCTTGTCTAGATTCGGATAGGTTTAATAAGGTTTTTTTTATTATTATTTTATAATCATTATTATTTGGGTTTTCAATTGTATTTTCTATTTTATTTTCAATTTTATCTAAATGTTTGCCTATTATTGGTAGACACTGGTTAGTAAAATATTTTTGTTCAATTATCTTTTTATCATCATTGTTACCATCAGATATTTTAAATGGGTTGGCTGTTACTGGTGTGTTTTTAACATTTATGTTTGTTGTTTCTAATGGAGGGTGCTAGATGGAACTCTTGACTTATCTTCTTTAACCCATTGAGTTTTGGTAATTACAATACATTTATCTTAATATTTTTCATGCCAATCAAAAAAATTTATATTGGTTTTAATTTATAACATAAATTTTTCCCATTTACTTAAAATTTTTAATACTTCCTTTTTTGAATAACTAGACTTGTATTGTCCTCTTTTGATTTTATTTTCTTTTGAATTGAAATCATTTGTAAGCATTACCCAATCAATTTCAAATTCTTTTTTGATTACATGAAGTTGATGATTTATCGGCCTAGTCTCAAAATCAGATTGAGTAGGAGATAATTGTTCATCTTCTTCTGATTCATTAATTGACTCATTATTTGTATAACATGGATGACTAGTTTGTCCTTCATTTTTTAATCCTTTTAACTTAGCATCTTGAATATAAGTTTTACTAAGTAAATCAATATCTTTTGTAGAGATAGTGTTTGTCTTAGAATGTACTTAAGTACTATATGTATCTTCTAAGATTAGGTGTGTCCTAAATCTTGATTCATCAAAACTTATTCTAACAAAACCATCTAAGTATTGTTTTATATTGTTTACATTCATTATATTACTCACGGCTGGTCTCTATGGGATTTCATTATCTAAAATCCACTGACTGGGGAGACTAATATCTTTCCATTATAGTCTTTGGAGCTTGGATATTAGCATCACTAGTACTGCTTTGAATTAAAAATGTTTTATCTTTTGAACTTTTACTAAGTGATTTAACACTTAAATTGGTTTTCATGGTTTTATAATAAATTCTATATATCAAAGCAAGAGCTTGAGACCCCTTAATCATTTGAGTGATTTCTCCTGCAGTTTTAATAGTTAGAGTTAATGCTTTCAATACATGAGGATCACTTAAACTTAAAATGAAATCTAGAAAGCAATTAAAATGTACTGGTCCATTATGTAACCTAGACTCCATGATACCTAAAATGCTAAGTACATAATTTAAATATCTTGTATCTCTTAGACACAACAAAATTCATGAATTAATACCTCTAATGCTTAAAGGTTTTACTGCAACTTGAATTAAACCAACATGGATAAAATTGTAGTAATTTTTCCTATGTTGTTTGATGACTTCAGTAGTTAATAAACTACAATTTTCATGTTCTTTATTAGTTGCATAGACTTTTTCTACAGTTTTTACATTATAATCCGACTTAAAACTTCCTAAGAGGGTTGACCTATAAATTTCTTTCGGGGAAACTTTGGGGATATTCCAATCTCCATTTTCAAAGTTTACATTCTCATAACTATGTTCTTCCTGATTTACTTTAATTCTTATTTATCTTTCCTTAACAGGTTCTAAGAAAGTATACCCTCTTACCTTAAGTAGACACATACATAAATGTCTAAACCTTTGCCTAAACCTTAGGTGATTTTAGAACGAAGTTTCGAAAAGACATGAGAATTTTTAATAAGTAGATTCAAAAGAATTAACTAAAAGATCAAATTAATCAATAGCACCAATAATCAACCAACAACCTCTAATACCATAAGGGGGAAGGGGTTCGGGAAGCTATATGAAAAATGCAAGAGTGCACAGATAATAACACAAATTATTACTAAAATTAATAACTAAACTAAAATTACAAAATATTTAGCTTGAAAACTTACAAAGAGTTTATTGAATGTTAACTAAGCTAAAAGCTTGTAAGAACATTACCTTGGAAAATAAATTACAAAATTTCTGATTGATATTTTGAATACAAGAATAAATTCAGAAGTAGAGAAAAGGCTTATCTGTAACCTTTCCCTTACATAATTCTTTTGTCCATTTTCTTCTAAGTCATAGGGAGAACTGTGTTCCCCTTGACGCTTGGAAGAGAACAAGAGAGCTGATAAACCAAACATATTGTGGCATTGGATGGTTTCTTTAACTCCTATCTACTTGTTGACCTCATCCAAGAGGTCTTTAGAGTCATTCTGACTAAGGTCATCATGTAGTAAAAGGGGCTGGCCCCTTTCATAAAAGCAACAATAGTAACCCCCTCATTTAGACTATTGATCATGAGGCTCTCCTGATTGAAATGGGAGGCATAGTCCTCCAAGCTCTCTGTTAATCTTTGTTTGATGGCGAAGAGGTAGGTAAATGGTTTAGACTGCTTCATTGTTTTAAGGAAGTGGGACACGAGCCTGGTTCTGAGCTCTTGAGAGCTCTGAATGGAACTGAGAGGAAGGTTGGTACACCACATACGAGCTTCTCCCTTGAGGGTTATAATGAAGGATATGAATATGATGTCCCAGGGACGTTTTGGAGGCCTATCATGTTCCCTTACTGCTGCTAGTGATCCACAAGGTCTGTTGAGCCATCATATGACTCCAGACTTAGGAGTTCTAACCATTCTAAAATAGGACAGGTTTGTATATGCTATGTAAATAGGGATTCTGAGTCTTTTACCAGGGTTGTGGCAAAGTTGCTCCCCAAGTGGCCCATCATTTTACCACTTCAGCTAGTTGGACCATCATTTCAGACCAAGTCTCTTTTCCACCTCCTTTATGGAGTCCTTTGAAATTATGTTGAACACATACAGTTGAGGTATATCTACTACTCCCAAATCAGGATAGAAAGGAGACCTTCTTTCATTTTCTCCAACTCTATTTAGGACTATGGCCCTAGAATGTCCTTCCCTTACAACATTCACCTACGGATCTTTGGGAGGAGGAGGTGGATGGGAAGGTCTAACTGACTCCTACTCGTTAGAAGATTCTCGTACCCACTAGAGGGTCAATTTGGGTTTTGTCAGATAACATGATGAATATGTGAGGTTAAACATTTATGCTTAAGAAGTTTTGAGTTAAGAACTATTGTTTCCTACAGATGACACCAAACTGTTTGTGTCAAAATCTAGAATGAATCATTAATGGCACAATCTATGCTAATTAGTTTAATAAAGAGAGATTATGGTGGGTAGGTAGTATGAATGACACGTCAACAAGATGATATCTAGCTCAAACAATCAACACAATACATAAAAAAGATTATAGAGGAGGTTCGCCCCAACTTGATAGGGACTACCCATCCTTTGTGAAGGAGCTTTGAGGTTTGAGAGCCTTTATAAATGAAAATATAGTAGATTAAAGCTCTAGTTACAAATGAATGGGCACTTTAGGCTGGTCTAGCTATTACAATGGGGTATTTGAACTACTTTCTCTTACTAATTACATGTCTATATTCAAGTCTATAAGCTTTAGTATGCTTATCAAACTAGTAGAATATAAGTATAAAATATCTTAATTAAGCAAATCTCTCTTGTTCTCACTCGAGTAAGTGTATTCATTACTCAGAACTTCAATCATTGTAATGGAGTAAATGCTCAATATATAGTAAGGGAGATGGAAAGTTTGTATAGCTGTACTGGTCAGCCCAGAGCTCTTTTCATCATTGTAGTAGTTGACTAATTATGTCCACCTATGATCTTGTAGTGGTTAATAAGGCAAGTCTCTTGTGTGTTGTTTCCTTCCATGTCAACAGGGACCCATGTTATCAGAACTGGTTAAAACTCCATGCTGACGTGGACCACGGCGCGTCTTATGTTATTATCTAAATTAGGTAGTTTGATATTTTACCTTATCAAATGCTATCACACACACATATATAGATAATATGTATTAAAAATTAAGCATGAGCACGGAGTTTCTGTTGTACATAGAAAATGCCTAAAATACCTTTCACTTTTTAAAAATTACAATAAAATTAGACTAAAATGTTGGTCGGAAAACAACCTAGAGGGGGGTGAATAGGGTTTTAAAAAACTTAATGCATAATTAAAAACTTTTCTAAAAAGGTTTAAGGAAAACAAATTTACTAAACAAATATATCAAGGAATGCAAGCAATCAATCAAACAAAAACTCAAGAGCAAACAAAACACAAGTAATGATATAGCAATTAAGTAAAGAGCTTATAGTTAGAAAGATTAAACCAATAGAAGTCCAAGACTTTTTGTCCTCACGGTTCGGTTTTCGAAACCATACATCCACGCTCAGTTAGTTCCTCGAGAAATTCCACTAATACCGTTTTTCTTCCGGGTGAAAAACAAACCACTACAAGTGTATCCTCTCACACACTCTACAAGTATTGCTTTACCACAATACTCACATAAGATAACTCTCTTGCTAAACTATGAGATTTACCTCTCACAATCATTCAAGTGTAATTGTCTCACTACACTTTACAAGAATTGATCTTCTTGCTCACTTGTGAGATTTACCTCTCACAAAAGAATATTACAAAGTGTTTGGTGATTCACACCAATGAATAACAACTCTCAAGTGTTTAAAGAGTACAATTGAAGCTCACACTAGAGTTATCAAGATTGATCAATAAGTTTAAGCTCAAAGATGATGAAATGATCAATGCATTAGCTTGAATACTTGAATAATGAGAATGTATGAAAAATGAGTTTGTATGATCATTCAAGTGTGGAAAAATGTGTTTAAGACCTCATATATATAGCTTGCAAAAGGATATGGCCGTTTAAAGTGATTACAATGAGTTATGGGTCAAAACTAGACATTTACCAACTTTCCAACAGCTATATTTTGCAGTGTAGTTGACTCACCCAAGTACCATGTAGTCGACTACATCACACCAAATCCATGTAGTCGACTACATGCTTCTACCCATCCATGAACACTCAAACCTAAAATCACCCGAAAGCTTGGGGGTGTTCTAAAGGTTATTCTAAGCATGTTGGAGTTGGTTATAAGCATTAAATCAACCGGATATATTAGATGTGATTTTTACAAGAAAACCAATTTATGAGAAATGACTTTGCAAATGAGGTTCAATTCAAACTTTGATTTTGAAGATTTTGAATGCAATAAATGATATATAATCATGTTTGAGCTTAGTTTATGATCAATGATAATAACTTTACATAAAGTTAAGCACTCACTCAAATAATAAAGTATTTAGCCTTCAAGAAGCTTGATTGTGTTCCTTTGTACTTCTCTTGAATACACAATACTTTCATCTTGATACATGATAGCTGGAATGTGAGAGTTAAGAGGATCTTATAGAGTGGTGATACACTTGATAGGGTTTCGGTTTTGATCCTCGAGATACTTCGGGTTCAATGGAACTTTGTTAAATCGGTTTAAGCTAAATTCATTCAAAACACATGTTAAATACACATGATAAATTTTTGTCCATTATCAAAATTAGATTAAAACCTTCTAGGTCAACAAAAACTACTCTAATGGCTCCCAAACTATCTGCTCAGTTTCACTTTAGCACTGGAATTAAAAAATGCTCCACTTAGATGCTTAAATTATTGAGCGACTCTCATTTTGGCCCTTCCTCCAGCTCTGCCTCCGCCTCTACCTTCCTTTCCACCCCCACCATCACTACTACCCCTTCCTCCATTTCCACCTCCCCTCCCACCCCCATCATCTCCGCCCACCTTCACTACCACTACCACTACCTCCCACCATATATATATTTATGTATATATTGTGTGTGTTTGTATATATCAATATAAATGGTGTACGTATATATATATATATATGTGTGTGTGTGTGTGCGTTTATATATCATAACTTAAATCAAGATTAAACCCAAATCGAAATAGAAATCAAAATTTTAAATCATTAAACCTAAATTAAGATTAAACCCAAACGAATACAAAGATTTAACCTTAAAATCAAAACAAACCCAAACTCAAAATTGTAAATCATAAACTAAATCAACAATTAACCCAAAAATCAATACAATGATTAACGCCAAAGTTGAAATTGATGTGTGTGTATGTATGTGTGAGAGAGAAAAGGGGAGGGTGAAATATATTTGTGAATCATTTCATGAGCGTGCCTCCGGCTAGCGTTTGCTTTCAGAAGAGGTATTCGTTTCCTTTTTCATTTTACTCACGTTGATTATTTTGCTTAGTTATTGCATTGATGGATAAATCCTTTGAATCCTTTGTCTTCATTGAGAATGTGTTTTGTACTCGGGATGTGTTTCGCTACCAAGTTAGCAATAGGCGACTATCAAGTTATATTTTAGTCGGCCGTCTGGCCAACGGATGACTAATTTATTAATCAACGGTCTTTTGTCGCCAACGAAAAGTGAAATGTGGCTTATTGATGTTAGTGTCCATTCACATTCCTTGTGTTCACCCGTTATGTTCCTTGATTTCAATTGATGAATCCCGAGTTTGGTAATCTTTGAATTTTTGGACAAGTTAATCTAATATATTTTTAATTATATTTGTTATCGAGTGCCATTACATTTGAATTCACAGAAAATTAGAATGTGTGACCTTCTCCGTTGGTATGATTCTTCAATTATGAGTGCACCTTAGGAACGGTATCGATTTTGGTTTAGTGTCGTGATATGCCTAGGATTGTATTGGTGCACGTTAGTGGTTATTATCCATGTATTCCTAATGTCATGTGTTAGTTCTTACATTTCAGAGTTTGAGGTTAAGCTTTGTATCTTTTAGCTCATCTAGAGCTTGTTAGTTGCTAGTCCACACGGTGTCACAAGTTGTTTCATCACCAACTTTAGTTGTGGAGGTCATCATTGGCCATGTCTTTTGATTGGCTATATTCGGATTTTTGGATCATGCAATAGTATCCCAGCGTTGAGGATTTATCCCGTGCCTCGCTATGGATGTCACGTGAGGGAGTAGAATTGTTCTTGCGATGGTGCATTAGAAATTCTAGCCTTGTTGTTGATGGAGACATAAATACAGGATCGTTTGATATTGCGTATAGATTGAACAAAAAATTTTTGCTAAAACCCTATAAGAATAAAAGGATTTCACCTTTGTGGATCATGTAGAGAATCCATATGAGGAGAGTAGGGTTTGAAAGTATCAGATTACGATTTGGTCAGATTTTTTTAATTCTCGCTGGGCTGCGAAAATCGATTGTTTTCACCATCGAAACAACCTCTGATCATCCTGATTTTACACGCGATGATAGTAACTTTGCGTTCCGAATGACATATCCAAAAATCAGCCCGATCCAACTGTGCGATCAAAAGTTACGATTAATTTACGACTGCTATGCTGAAAACCTAAAGATCTTCTATTGTATTCCTTTCGCCATCAAATCTTGCACCAAGTGTGGGCTACTGTAACACCCGGTTTCCTTGTCGCTTGCAAATCGCGGCCCGTATCGCGTATAAGGCTGAATTTGGCTTCGGGTAGCCAAATTGGGTTCTATAAAGGTTGGTATGGTTTGGAAACTTCCAACAAGTCATATTAATATATTTAAGTGTGTTATAATGACCATAAGTTGTTTCGGGTGGCTCGGACGAAAATCGGCTCGAAAATCACAAGTTTCGATCCTACGCGATTGATGATTTTTTCCCAACTTTGGAAGACCATAACTTCCTCATCCGAACTCCAAATGAGTCCCTGTTTTCGGCCACATCTTCATTTCAATTCCCTCTACAACTTTCATGTTTTGGCCGAGACCCAATTCCAACTCCTTGAGGCCCAAAAGTGCATGATAAGTCGAGCTATTGACCAAAAGCTGAAAGGGGCACCTTCAGGCCTAGGGAGTCGAATCCATCGCGCTGGACAGGTTTTTTTATATATTTCTTCTTCTCCTTTCATCCTCATTTCACCCCACCATTGGAGAGCCTTAGAGAGAGAAGTGAGGAGGGATTTGAGGGGAAATTGAGAGATATATATATGTGTATTATTCCCCACCAAATCATCATCATCATCATCACCTCCATCATCATCTTCATCCTCTCCCTCCTTTGGTTCACCATTTCTAGGGTTTATAGCTACAATTTGGGGGTTTTCGCATATGCGCGGTCCCGGCTCGATTCTTCCGCAATACTTCGAGGGATTGACCCTCTTAAGGTGGGAACAATAGTATTTAAACCTCTTTTCAAGTTATTACAACCTATTTACACCAAATCAAACTAAACCTAGGTTTTCTACTCAAAGTTGCATATGCATAGGGCTTGGGTCAATTTCTTTGGATATTTTGATAGATTTGCATTATATATGATATCAATAACCATTTTTGACATAAAGCCCTAATTTTATATGAGTTATGAGAAAGTTTGGTATATAACCTTCAAGTACGCACATGAGTATATACGCTAAGATTTGATATGCATATGTATGATATCATATATGGGATTTAAAGCATATTTCGGATAAAGTTACATATATTAGTGGTATTGTTGTAATGTTTAAGTTATAAACCACGTTTATGAGATTTTCTACTTACCTAGCCAGTCCGTAAGTATGCTGGTCAAATACATATATATGTTTTGAATAAATTAAGTCTTTAAATTATATTGGGAGGCTAATTGGGAACTCGTATACATTGTTTTATTGTATTAGACTTGGCTTGGGGCCAAATTGATGAAAACATATGAAACCTCCCAAACTGATGATTTTCTGGTTTCTTTTACTACTTGACGGACTTGGCGGATCTTGTTTAAGCTGAACAACAATACCACTATAGATTTTAAAGGCATGTTGGCCTACACACTTCATATACTTTATGTTGATCTTGTATTTGGATATTCTTGATTATATTACATACTTTGATGAGATGATTTCTGTGATTTCATATCGGATGGCCACACCGTTCGTACTAGATAGATGGTGATTACCGGTAGCGTATAGCCTTGGTGGCTACGTGAGTATTATTGTAGCGTGCGCCTTTATGGCGGCGTGAGGTAGCGTATGCCTGTGTGGCTGCGTGAGGTAGCGTCTAGGTGGACCTGGTAGGTGGTCCCTGCCTTGGGCAGAAGAAACCGAGTTGCCGGCTATCTCTGTACAGTAGATTTATGAAAATCCTATACGTGAGTTTGATATATGTGATTGCTGCGATAGATCTAGTCGCGGTGTTGTGGCATGTACAGTATGATTATATATTGCCTTTCTTGTACTTTGGGCCGGGCACATTATATATACATTTCACGAAAGGTTTCCTTGCATTAGCTGCTTCACATGTGTATATTTATTTATATTTGTATATACAAAGAGAAATGTGATTTATTACCGAGAAGCAGCTTATAAACTAAATTTACTTTGTATATACAAAGAGAAATGTGATTTATAGCGTATGTGTATATTTATTTATATTTGTATATACAAAGAGAAATGTGAGCCCGTTTGGCTCACTCCCATTTTTCAAATCAGGTTTTGCAGGTATTACCCGGGGAATGGTACGCCATCGAGTCTAGATAGCTCTGAAGATTGGATTACCAAAGTCGTTGGGAAACGACTTGTGTACTAGTTGTTTAGTAATATTTGTTTATGTATTGAAATGATGTATTTTGAGATAAGGCTTATTAAGATTGGGACCTCAGTTGAGGCTTTGTATAAATGATTTTCTTTAAATGTGGAGTATCTACTGAATATGAAATATTAAGTTTTACACCAGATCACTCGTCGTCGCGTACGACTCCGTGGCTAACCGGGTCCCGGAGGCGAAATCCTCTAAACGGGATTTCAGGGCGTCACAACTACGGTATCACCAAGATTTTCTCCTCTCTTAATAGAACAAACCCTAACTCATAAGAATTATTTTTATTATGAGAAGAGACAAGGTCGGCGTATATATAAGGCTACGATAGGGACCTTAAGGAGAAATAAGTGTTTGGGCTACCTATGGAAATTGGAATCCTAATTCCACTATGAATTCGTTCCTTCCATAAATTATAGTTCACACCACTAAAGAATTATAATTGCACTCCCGTCCTTATCTCAAAATTATATTTCGAGCTCCTTATTATTAAATAATTATTATTCTCTCCACGTTAAGATTACAGATAACCGTCATTTAAATTAAATTACTGACAATTATATTTAAATGATTTCTTAATCCTTGAGCCTACCACTTAACTTATTTGATATGTCGGATTAACATAATCCACCTGCAGGGTTTGACATGATCAAAACTTATAAGCTTCTCAAGGGGCTATCATCAATCCCTATACCGGGACGTGGATTCCATCAATAATTAATATTCATCATACATATAGTGTCGACATCCAATTCACGAAGATTATTGATCCATAAATGAATCTCACTCATAATGAGTCAAAACAACAAACACTACATATATATGTCTATTAATTATTTCAAGATTAAGATCATAAGTAATCATAATAACCATGGGATTTTAAATTGTTTTATATAGTCAGTATAAAAACAATTAACCCAAAGTGGTCCTATTCAATACACATTAAGTGTACTAGCACAACGAGTTAAAACTATACAGTTTCATATAGTTAAGATAAACTACTAAAACTTGTGCTACAATCCGACCGATAGGTGTCCAATTCCATCTAGACTGTGAACCATTAATCTTATATTCCACAAAAATCGATGATATGATCTTCTGTGTGTAAGCTATACTCTACAGACCAAATCATCTACTATATGGAATAAAAGACACACATGCACAATATTTAAATAAATAATATAATGCAACCATTGCCCATAAATATTCTCATTAAAATAGCAAAACCAAGTTTATAACATATCCAAACCAATAAGAAAATTATGGCTTTTAGTATATCACTCTAACAATCTCCCACTTAGACTCAAAGCCATGCAGCTATGCATCTCACTCCCATTCCCTCAACATGAACACTCTATGTGTTTTCCCTTCTTATGAATCCTCGGCTCTTTCGAGCTCGCAACCGTTTCACTATTATCAAAATAAAGTGAAATAGCTTATAACACTGAAAGTGACACATCTAGATTCATATGGAAGTTCCTGAGCCAAATCGCTGCCTTAGCAGCTTCTAAAGTAGCCAGATATTCAGCTTTCATAGTGGAGGCAGCAATGCCTAACTGCTTGATACTCCTCCAACCAATGACTCCACCTCTTAGAGTAAACACATAACTTGAAGTTAACTTTCTGGAATCCTAACTTCTGACTAAAAATCCTTGTCTGTGTATCCAGCAGGTACTAGACTGTTTGCCTGGTAAACTAACATAAAATCTTGAGTCCTTTTAAGGTACTTAAGTATATGTATTACCGCAGTCCAGTATTCTTTCCCTAGATTAGACTGATATCTGCTAACTATACCAATGGTAAAGCAAATGTCTGGTCTAGTACACAATATAGCATACATGAGGCTTCCCACTGCCGAAGCATAAGGAATTCCTTTCATCCTCTCTATCTCATTATGTGTCTTATGACATTGATCTTGGATAAAGTGATTCCATACCTAAAAAGGGAGAAATCCTTTCTTAGAATCTTGTATACTAACTCTGGCAAGAATTGTATCGACGTAAGTACTTTGGATAAGCCCAACATCCTATTTTTCCAATCTCGCATAAGCTTAATACCTAGGATGTGACTAGCTTCTCCTAAGCCCTTCATATCGAACTGACTTGTTAACAATACCCTCACTGAAGATAATATTCACATATCGCTTCCAATAAGTAAGATATTATCCACATACAATACCTGGAATACCACTGCGCTTTCGTTGCGCCTTTTGTACACACAAGACTCATCCGAATATTGATCAAAATCAAAAAATTTGATTGCATGGTCAAAACAGATGTTCCAAGATCTAGACACTTGCTTAAGCCCATAAATGAGCTTCTTGAGCTTGCACAACATATGCTCTTGGCCCTTTGCTATGAATCCTTCTGGTTGCATCATATAGATGCGTTTATCAAGACTTCTATTAAGGAAACTTGTCTTGACATCCACTTGTCAAATCTCGTAATTAAGATGAGCCGCAATGGATAAGAGAATCTGAATAGACTTTGGCATGGCTACCGGCAAAAAGGTTTATCATAATCGATCCCCTTCTTTCTGAGTGAACCTTTTTAGCAACAAGCCTTGATTTAAGCCCGTCTAATCTTCTCTATCTCTTATATACCTACTTGCATCCGATAGGTTTTATCCCTTCGAGTTTTATAAGATCCCAGACTTTGTTAGAGTACATGGACTTTATTTCAGATTTCATAACCCTTTGCCATTTTTATGTATCTTTATCTTGAAGTACTTCATTATAGTTAAAAAGGGTTCATTTCTTGTTCATCAAGGACCTTGTCTTAAGACTCTCACAAGAACATAAAACGACTAGGTTGACGAACAACCCTCCCACTACGACAAGGCACTACTTGTGTTTGTGTACATTGTGAAAATATTGAACATACTAACTCACTATCCACACGTTGTGCTGGTTCAAGAACCTACGTATTAGTGATTTGTTCAAGATGTGCACAAGTATCGGCAATCCTCCCACTACGACGAGGTAATGAAATGTCGATATTCATTTACTGTGATATTTCCTCTTATACTAAAGGTATAGACGAATTGTACCCTGTTTTTCTCTCCTTTTATTTCCATTACAACAACACTACTCCTGAGCTTTATGGTCTATGATATAATCCTCTTCTAAGAATCTAGCATTGATAATAATAACATTATATTCTTGAGGATTATTAAATAAACCACGCTTGGTTCCTTTTGGATATGCAACAAAGAAACACACTTTCGTTCTTGATTCCAACTTATCCGCATTACCTTTCAGCACATGTGCTGGACTACCCTATACCCAAATATGCCGTAGACTAGGTTTACGCCCAGTCCGCAATTCTGTGGGTGTAGTAGGTACTGACTTTGATGGTACCAAGTTCAGAATATATGCAGCTATTTCTAAAGCATATCCCCAAAAAGAATCAGGTAGGTCTGAATAACTCTTCATAGATCTTACCATTTCTATAAGAGTCTTATTCCTTCTTTCTACTACACCATCATGCTGTGGCATCCCCGGAGCAAACAACTGGGATGTAATCCCATTCTCTAATAAGTATTCCTTGAACTCTCCCAAGAGGTATTCACCACCACGATCTGATCGTAGTGATTTGATACATTTTTCTAGACGCTTCTTTGTTTCTGCCTTGAATTCTTTAAATTTCTCAAAGACTTTAGACTTACGTCGCATTAAGTAAATGTATCTATACTTTAAATAATCATCTACAAATGTGATGAAATACTCAAAGCCTCCTCTAGTCTGGACATTCACGTGACCATACAAATTAAAGTGAACCAGTTTTAACTGTTCTTTAGCGCTATAGCCTTTTCCCGAGAATGATCTCTTAGTCATTTTACCTTCTAAACAGGATTCATAAACTGAAAGTGCCTCCACCTCCAATGAACCTAATGGTCCATTTTCAACCAATTTTTGAATTCTTTTTAGATTAATATGACCAAGGCGTAAGTGCTAAAAATACATTTGGTTCATTTTGAAGGTTCCTTTCTCTTAATTGGTAAACTATTAATGTTATTCAATTCACTCAATTGTAGTACTGACAAGTCAGGATTTAATAATGTAAAGATCAATCACTAATGTAGCAGAACAAACAAACTATTTTTTTATTCTAATGATAACTGATTTATCATTAAAATAAAAAAAATATTTGTCCTCAAGCAATCTAGAAATATAAATCAAATTCCTTATAATGGAAGATACATATAGATATTCCTTAATCATTAATATCATATTCTGACTAGACTGAAGATAAATATCTTCTACTACAACTGTTGCCACATTCGTAGGTGCTTATATGTAAATTTTTCTATTTTTAAGTTGTCTGGTTTCCTGGAACCCCTGCAAAGTATTGCAGACATGATTTGTGGCTCCCGAATCTACACACCAGGTACTAGTAGATCGGACCACTAAATAAGATACAACAACAAATAGATGAAATTTACATATGTTGTTATAACAGTTTAGGAAACAGGGACAATCTTTCTTCAAATGCACTTTCTACTGACAGTGAAAACACTAGCCCATAGGCTTTTTCACTCCTCCTAGAGGTTCAGCGACTGCTGCACACACTGCTCCTTGTGGGACTGCAGCTTATGCATTCTTCTTCTTCCTTTGTTGCTTTTGGGCATAAAAGTTGAAGCTTTCTCAGCCACTAGAGTACTAGCCAGCTTACCAAGGAGTTCCTCAACTGCTTGAAATTCTTTAAGAAGTTCCAACAATGAATAAAGCTTATTCATGTTGTAATTCTGTCAGAATCCCTTAAATAAATTTAGCAGCGATTGGAGAACGATATCGACCTGAGTTTCCCCATCGATTTCAACTCCAAAGATCTCTTAGTTCATTCAGAAGACCGATCATCTTCAAAACAAGATCTTTAACTCGGGTTCCTTCAGTAATAGTCGTGTTCATGAGGCCTTTCGTCGAAACCTACCGTGCGACATGATCCTGATCCTCAAAAATATCTTTGGGGTTCAGCATTATGTCGTAGGCGGTGGCAAAAGACTAATGCTAATGTTGTAGCACATTTGACAAAAATGCTAGAATGTAAAACCACGCCATCTCATCAGCCTTTTTCCACCTCCAGCAAGCCTGGGTTTCCTCATCGGTCTCCCCCTTACCAGGTTTTCCTGGATATGACTCAGTGAGCAAAAATTTTTACTCTTTAACAGTAAGTGCAATGTTCAAGTTCCCATTTTTTAGTCAATATAATTAGGTCCAATCAATTTGTTTTAGTTGAGGATAATTAAAAGTGGATCAAAAGAGTTTGCCATTTTAAAACTTGAGAATCACATACAAATTATGATGGACAAAAATAACTTTGAACATATATTTTAAAGATGGTACCCTCTACCATTTCAAAAAGTGTTCGCCAGCAGCCTAAGACTTTGAACAATATACCCCGTTAGTGAGGTCGTCTATTATTCATTATTTCTTAGACAGATGTAAACCTATTAAATTTTACTATCTAGACAATGCCTTATTGTCAAGCAATACATACTATCTAGACAATCCTTTATTATCAAGTAAAATTTAAATAGCTAACTTCCTTTGGTCCTACAAATAATAATAGAGACTCAGTTGGAGAGCATACTATTATTTATATCTAAGTGTATACCATCATTTAATTTAGTCCAATGATTCTGCAATTTATTCTTTCCAATATGGAGGTGAGCACTAAAACTCACACGAAAAATAAATCACATCATTTAAAATTATTAGTCAGTGAAATTTGTACAATGATTCCGCAATCTATTCTTTCCGATATGGAGGTGAGCACTATAACACACACGAAGAATAAATCACATCATCTACAAACCAATGATGGAGATCGTGGGATTTTTATGTGAAAAAATCCCTCACCCACTTAGTATTTAAAACATTATTTTCTGAGGGTTAAGAAAATTTTATATTAAATTCTAGTCAACTAAAATACAAGGGTATGAAATATAAAAGACATGTGTAATAAAATTATTTTGCTGCTTTTTTTAAAAAAAACTTATATTTTTCAATTACGCAAAATTTATATTTATATACCCTTTTTTAATTTGACAAGAACTAAACATAAAATAAAAAGGTGATCTAGGTATGGTCATGTATCCATGTTGTCCAAAATTATAAGGAAACCTAATAATTAAACACATATGACCAACACAGAATCACACAAAGCATTAAACCATTCAATAATAAGAATAATTAAATCCCTGCTATTATGGTTCAAGCTTCATCATCCCTAGTCCGTTGGAAACCTGTAACGACCTATGTCACCACTTCATTGACTATGTCGGGAATCAACCTTGGTGGAAACGCCTTCTTCAACGTTCTTCGTTAAAGAAATTGCAATCTTAGATACAAAGGTCATATGCCTCCCTTTAAGGAGTTCACACATAAACTATTATATCTAAACTGTAAATAAAATTACATAGATCCTATGCCTCCTTTTAAGGAGTTCACAAATCTGATCTAAAATTAATTTACAACCATAAATAAAACCCAAATCATCATGCACATTAAAATTAACCACGAATAAAAACATCGTGGGATCCAATCACATAAAACATAATTATGTTACCATAATAGCGGCACAAGAACACTGCAAAACAAGAGTTAGCGAATTCTACGTTCTACCCAACAACAACATGCATGAATAAATTTAACTGGACAACATGGTTAGTTCAATCCGTACGCAGTATCAAAGAAAACCAATCCCTCTGATACCAATTGATGGAGACATAAATACAGGATCGTTTGATATTGCGTATAGATTAAATAAAAAACTTTTGCTAAAACCCTATAAGAATAAAGGGATTTCACCTTTGTGGATCATGTAGAGGATCCATATAAGGAGACTAGGGTTTGAAAGCATCAGATTACGATTTGGTCATATTTTTTTAATTCTCGCTGGGCTGCGAAAATCGATTGTTTTCGCCATCGAAACGACCTCTGATCGTCCTGATTTTGGGCGCAATGTTTGTAACTTTGCGTTCCGAATGACATATCCAAAAATCAGCCCGATCCAACAGTGCGATCAAAAGTTACGATTAATTTACGACTGCTATGCCGAAAACCTAAAGATCTTCTATCGTATTCCTTTCGCCATCAAATCTTGCACCAAGTGTGGGCTACGGTATCACCAAGATTTTCTCCTTTCTCAATAGAACAAACCCTAACTCATAAGAATTATTGTTATTATGAGAAGAGACAATGCCGGCGTATATATAAGGCTACGATAGGGACCTTAAGGAGAAATAAGTGTTTGGGCTTCCTATGGAAAGTTGGAATCATAATTCCACTATGAATTAGTTCCTTCCATAAATTATAGTTCACACCACTAAAGAATTATAATTGCACTCCCGTCCTTATCTCAAAATTATATTTCGAGCTCCTTATTATTAAATACTTATTATTCTCCCCACGTTAAGATTACAGATAACCGTCATTTAAATTAAATTACTGACAATTATATTTAAATAACTTCTTAATCCTTGAGCCTACCACTTAACTTATTTGATATGTCGGATCAACATAATCCACCTGCAGGGTGACATGATCAAAACTTATAAGCTTCTCAAAGGGCTATCATCAATCCCTATACCGGGACGTGGATTCCATCAATAATTAATATTCATCATACATATAGTGTCGACATCCAATTCACGAAGATTATTGATCCATAAATGAATCTCACTCGTAATGAGTCAAAACAACAAATACTACATATATATGTCTATTAATTATTTCAAGATTAAGAGCATAAGTAATCATAATAACCATGGGATTTTAAATTGTTTTATATAGTCAGTATAAAAACAATTAACCCAAACTGGTCCTATTCAATACACACCAAGTGTACTAGCACAACGAGTTAAAACTATACCGTTTCCTGTAGTTAAGATAAACTACTAAAACTTGTGCTACAATCCGACCGATAAGTGTCCAATTCCATCTAAGACTGTGAACCATTAAACTTATATTCCATAAGAACCGATGATATGATCTTTTATGTGTAAGCTATACTCTACAGACCAAATCATCTACTATATGGAATAAAAGACACACATGCACAATATTTAAATAAATAATATAATGCAACCATTGCCCATAAAGATTCTCATTAAAATAGCAAAACCAAGTTTATAACATATCCAAACCAATAAGAAAATTATGGCTTTTAGTATATCACTCTAACAGTTGTTCCATATCCACGACGTTCCCGAGGATTGTTCCACTTGTTTGCTTTTGAATTCGACTTTAACTCTTGCTTAACTATGGCGAGTCTCCTATGGAGGGAGTCTAGTTGCAATTTTTGGGATCCTGTGTATTTTCTATTCCATACCCATCTCCATTTAAATTTTGAGAACAAAATTCCTTAAGGAGAGGAGATTGTAATACCCGTGTTCCTTTTTTCCGAGTTGACCTTCTCTTAAGTCCTGTTAAGGCCTAATCTTCGTTAGAGCGCGAGCATTGGGTTCCAAGCCCTTTGTGCTTGACCCAATACTTATATCATGTCATGTTAGACATATTAAGTTTGAGAGAACAATCCTTAACTTATTCGAGTGGTTTGGATTGAAACCGAAGCGATAATTGCGTGTTCCAACTTTTCGCGATTTGTCGATTTCTGGCCAACTTTGAGAGGATAACTTTTTCATCCGATATCCAAATGACTCCTCGTTTATGACCACATCTTCATTTCTTTCCCCCTACAACTTTTGAGTTTGGCCGAGCTGAGATTTGACCATTTCGAGGTCCATTTCAGGCTTGAAAAGTTAGGTGGTGCTGCAGTGACCCCCATGATAGATAATGGTCCTCCAATAGGTTCATGATCAAACATGGGCACCATGATCAATCATCGTTCAGATCTGACGAGTTCTAGACCCTTCTAAACCCGTTTAACACCCATTTTACACCCACAACTCCTCATTTTTGAGCCATACTAATACACATAGCTCTAGAGGGTTCTAGAGAGAGAGTTAGAGATCCTTAAAGGGTTCTTGAGGGTTCTTCATCCTTATACAAGATTTGGGGCTAGCAAAGCACTATTCATCGTCTTCTTCATCCCATTCCTCCACTAGAGCTTTAAGGGAGAAACTAGGGTTTCCAAATTTGGTGTCAACACTTCTCCAAACCTTTCAATCTTGCGGATTATCATCAATAGAGGTGGGAACACTATTATTAAAATTTGTTTTTTAAACTATTGTTATGCATTAAAGATTTTATACAAAAATGAGGATTTTTTTATGAAAACCCTAGGTTTGTGATGAGCATGAGAGTTGGGTTGGTTGAAGGTTCAATAGATGGTGCATATGGATAGATTGTCATACATATATCATGTATTATTTCTTCTTACCATGCTATGAGCCTTATTCTCTCACATACACATCATACCCACTTAGTAACTAAGGGTATGAACTAGGTTTGGGGCAATTTCAGGATTTTACCTTAAAAATGGTTGATTATGGATTACAAAGAATAGATATACACGTATACATATATAGTTAAGGGTGTTGAATGTTATTCATGAGCATTGAACCGAGAACCTAATATGGCAAAAACCATATGCATTATCCTTTGAGTCTATTGTCTTATATGGACCATGTTAACATTAGTTACGAGAGTACACTTACAATACACTCTAGTAGTGTAATAAGTATAACTTGGTGGGGCATAAGTTGCCTTAACCATGATTGTATATAGCTAAGAAAGCTGTAATTATATACCGGTTGAACTAGAAGCACAAAAATCAATGCTTAGCTTGACTACATGGCTTGAGAACTATCATAAAACGATAACAACCTTAGTTTTATACACATGGTGCATATGAGACATGACGCATTAATAACGAACAAGTTGGCCATGGAATGTGGATAACAACGACTATATAAGGCTATGAATTATAAGCGTGATGACGATGCTTGTGTTAATGATAATAATGTTGGTTAATAAATAATGGGCAATTGGATATTGTATATACATTTATGTGGATTGCCATATGTGTGAGGGGTTGTATGATTGATGATGATATTCATTGTGAGGAATGAATGGATGTGATATCCCTGTTATTGCGATCACATAGATGGGCTGGATATGATGGACCGGGGATCGGGTAGCTCCTGGTGATTCGAAGACGGGCCCCTGGGTGAAATTCCCTAAATCGTGCATGGGAAAAACCGAAGGTAACTCCACCCGTGGTTAAAATCCTACAAAGGAGAGCCCACTCTATACATCTTGCTTTCCAATTGACTATGTGTCCTGGGGCTATAGAGTTTTCCCGGTAAGCAGAACATGTCCCATGTGCCACTACCTACCAAATGGTGAGTTCCTGGGAAGTAGCTGGCTACTAATGGATATCACCCTGCTAGGGTATCTCCTAGTGTAGTTCTTTTCGAGTGTCAACGTGACTTGTATAGGTGTTCTCCTCGTTAACTATTCGGAGTGTTATTCCCAGGAAAATGTCTTGCGCGAATTATCTTCGAATGACTTACTTGGAGAACCAAGTCCCTGAGCCACCACCCCATTTAGAGGAAACATGGACAAGAGCTCTGGACCCTTCGGGATCCGTTGTTCTGGGCCTGGTTAGACCGCGGGGTGAAACTAAAGCATTATGCAAGAGATATGATACGGACCGATATGATATGGTTGTGTGTTATTGTTATTATTATTGTTATATCATATCTGTGTTGTTTATTTTGTAATGCCTCAGATAAGTTGTGCCTTTAGTAAGAACGACGCAGATACTAGACGTATGGAACATCATAAACATAGGAAAGCATTGACCATTCATAATATACTAATACATAAAGAGGAAATCATTATTAGCTAATGGCTTTAAGATATAGTATACTAGCATGAGAACATGTGTGGTTCATAGGGCTAGATAGCCAGATCATAATAAACATAAGGTACTAAGACTATCTCCAGTAGGTAGTGCAATAAGGTAGTGTTAAAGTTTGTCTTTAGCTTATGAATGAAGGAGGTGGTGCAGTGGGTGAAAGGTAAATATACCTTGCACGATATTTAAGCTGTTGTGCTGACCTTTTTGTTGATGAAGAAGTGAAAAAGGGATGAAAAAGGGAAGAAAGCTGGGTAAAGGATGGTAGAAGCATCATGGCAGGCAAGCCTTGGACGATATTTGATCTATCGTGCCATCCACCATTTTGCTTCCCACGACACATCATGTGTCATGGAAGCATGAATACTTTGCCCCGATATTTGATATGTCGTGATGTATAAATAATTGTCGGCTTGTGTTTTTACCTTTGCTTTAGCTTATTTCTCTCAAATTTAGCATATTGGCTACTGTAGTGGGGCAAAACACCAGCCAAATTTGGCTTTTCCTACTACCCACTGCATATGGTCTAATAATCAAAGTGGCAACTACAGCAATGCAATAGCTAAACGAGAGAATGCCGCAACGTAATACTTTAGTGGGATGACCTAGCGACGAAGCATAATAGTCGGCCAAGTATGGAATCCATAATGAATTATAATTAAAGGGAAAAACAATGAATACTTGGCTGATAGTTACGACTTACGATATTGGTTTCGGACAGCATAATATAGTGTAATACCTTAGATTGCTAAATTAGCATATATGCCTATTAGTCAGTCAAGCATGGAATCCATAATGTACTAGCTATAAAGAGGGAACGATAAATGCTTGGCTATTAGTTATCGTCTTACAGTACAAGTACATAATAGTATAGTAGAGTGCCAAGTTAAACTTAAGACAAATCCACCTTAGCATGACGAACTTTAAGAAGCTATAGTTAGGATGAGATGGTTTAGAACTAACAATTTTTCTTATGGCATAAAAATTCAGAAGGGGTTTACTTTATGGAAAGCTGAAAGGCGATATCGGTAAGTCGGGTAGTTAACTTCCAGTAGCTAGGATAAGAATCCTAGTGGGGTTCGGCATGCACTTATGTGTGGGTTGCATTGTATGGCATGGTTTTCAAAATATTGTATTAAAGTAAAGTATTTACTTTCTATATAAAAATGCACGCGCATGCGTTTGCAATGTGCATATTGTGATGCCCCGAATCCTGTTCCGAGATTTTCACCTCCAGGACCCGGTAAATGACGGATGCTGTGCGCGACGGCAGGTGTAAAATATAAAAATCATAACTTTTAAAAATCTTTTTCTTAGATAAGACTTGATATGTTTGAAAACTTGTTTTATAAAATTTCGGCATGTAGAGTTCGTTTAAACAATAATCCGCCCTGTAAAATTTGAAACCATTTTTATATTAATGAAAATCTAATCACAAACAGTTGGATACACTCCACATATAAACATCACTTATACAATTTATATCCATTACAGATCCTCCAACGAGGTCCCAATCTTATAAAGGTTTACATTGGTATATTCAAGAATATATTGCCAATTATACAAAGTACATTTAAAATGTAATTGATCTCAAAAAGGTATAATACAAGTTGTTTCCCAACAACTTAGGTGGTCAGGGCATCAAAGCTAACTAAAATCCACTAGCGCACCATCCCCACTAAGTGTACCCGGAAAACTGGTTTGGAAAAATGGGAGTGAGCCAAACGGGCTCAGTGGGAACTATAAAGTTGTATATATAAAAGAATACGTTATGGAAAGAATGCGTGTGAGGTGTAGTAATGAAAGTAATTTCCTTTTGTAATAAAAATCATATTGTGATATGCCTGCAATGCCTGCAATGCTTTCCCATCCCTGAAATATCATAAGATATACGTCAATTGAAAATACAATTGAAAGCTAGCTAATAACATAAAATAGTTATAAACCTCATATGTACGGTAAAAGAAGTATCGCTCAGATAAAAATAGCCTTTAGTAAGAAATATATATAAGAGACAGTTGGCTAGTTTATATAGTATGGCACCACAATCGTATCGTCTAAAAACATCTCGCTATTGGCGATCATTTCAACAACTCATAACAAGTCAAGCGCACTACCAAGTCCGCATTTCGTGGCTTTTCACCCACGCGGCAGCAGGGCCTTCCGTTCGTTTTCGTGCACGGTTTCAGGTCTTTCACCCAGGGGCACTCAGTCCTAACTTACGTCCCCAACCTTTAGAGACCAAACTTGGGACCTACCATAAACTAGCGCAACCATGTATGTGTACAAATCAAATCACTCAAGTAACAAGCCTACACCCGAATAATTGTGCCGGATAACTAATATAAAGGTTCATCTCGATCCCATCAACTAGCCAACAAGAATAGAAGTAATGAAAAGCTATCTTTATTTCAAACATATATTTATTACACCCAAACTTGTATAGAGATCATAATTATCGCGTACGAAAGCACGGAATATCATAAATCTATATGCTTGGCTCAAAGATACATTTTATGTGACACCCCAAATCCCGTTAAGAGAATTTAACCTCCAGGACCCGGTTAATCACGATGTCGTACGCGACGACGGGTGTTAGTTATAAAAGAAAATTAAGTAAAATCCATTTAGAAAAATTTTGGCATGTGGAGTTTGTAAAATACGATAACCGTCCTGTAAATCAAAAGAATATTTTCAATCCAAATCATTTCACAAACAATCATTTAATAAAAATACTCCGCATCTGATAAACTTTCAATACAATCAGTCCCAAATCCTTTTCAATGAATACACGATTATATACAATACAATTGTCTAAAAGTATAATATATAGGCCTCAATGGTATTGTCCTTAAATTAAGGACTACAAAGTAGTTCAAGGTCATCAGAGCTTCGATAAACATACCACGCGTGCCACCCTCGAGTATGGACCTGCAAAACTGTTGAAAAGGAAAAAATGAGCCAATCCAGGGTCAGTGGGAACTATGAGGGTTTATAATGAAAAAAAGGTTTTCATTTGAAAACATATGTATCGTATACATGTTGCTTCATACAATTTTTTTTAAAACCTTACTATGCAATTCACCATGTATGTGGGGAAATGACCCTAATAACTGGCAATAGAACAAAATAATCAAGGTAGAACCTTCTAACTTACTCTCGCAGGAAATATTTCCACTCATATAAGTGGTGCCCGCCGTAAAACACATAAATACTCCTCACTATAGACTAATTATACAATATGGTGTCTAAACCTTGACACGATAGAATGAACTCATGATCTCTAAATGGAGGTAGATTTAATCATAGAACGCACTCTAACCAAAGTTCGAATAGGAATAGTTTGCTACCCCACATGGATATAAAGATTATGTAGCTCTATATGAGCGAAATGACATGGAATAAAACTTCAAATTCTAAACGCATGATCCGATTCACCATACTAAGAGTACATGGACTGCGATTCTAAATAGAATTCGCTACATCCCAAGTTTCGTGGGATGGTAAATCAAGATACGCAACAGTCATTAGGAGTATCCACCCTACAAAGAATAGCATCAAAGGGAGGTGATCATATATCTAGTTCCTATTGAATCTAATCGAAAGGCACCAAAGGAAAATATAACAATGTTATGATTTACTCTCAAGCTTAAGGGTTGTCGAGATCAAGACTTACTTCTTGAATAAAAATGCTAATGCGATACACCACTAAGAACGTAAGAACTACAATTACTAACGAACATTAATACACTCTATGTGTATCTTGTACCTAGCCAAAATTGGCAATGCCCACAAAGTTGTCTCGCAAACGAGGAATCGCAACTAAGGAATTAACCACGTAATCCTGTGAGTCCAAACAAAATGGTATCCGGGAAAACAAACGCAATAGTCTATGCATCAATCTTCCAAAATCCAAAGATTAACTAATCCAGTATCCACCCTTAGGAACTAAAGAAGAAAATAGGGTGAACGCAAGAAATGGACTAGCCACTAGTACAAGTAATCCACGTTTCACTTATGTTGGCGACAGAAGGCTGTAGATTCATAAGTTAGTCATCCGTTGATCAGGTGGCTGACTATATTATATCTCAACAGTTACCCATTGCTAACATAATAGCAAAACTTGTCTCAGATATAAAGCATATTCAATGAGTATGAAAACGGATCACAAGAAATAAGTTTGAATGAATTTAAACTTAATAATGAGGGGTCAAGAAAACTCAGATTTCATATCGTATCATGCCACATGCTACGGATTCTATCAATGCATTAGAATGGATGTTGTCTCAACAGAATGGACTGTATCATGAGATGACACTCGGTATAACAATATGAATACAAAAACTAGTTCACAAGAGAGGTAACAAATTCCCCAAGAAACAATACGAAGTATGATATAGTTTAGCCATAAAGCAATCATCTATCATCACCTGAATCCTTAATGAAACTGTTCTCACGAGAAATAGGCATAAGAAGAGTGAGGTGATAAGGAAATATCTCCTTTCTAAGGCATGCTCCAATCAAACTTATACGTACGTACTAACTCGCCATCCTCAATTTAACAATCCCATCAAACTTTCGTTGTGTTACTTTGATAAAATTCTCTCTACAATTCTATAGAAATCCTCAAAAGAAGAACATGTAATGATCAAATGACGCACACACAAAACACAATTGAATATCCATTGCAAAAATGATGGCAACTCTGGCGAATAGGGCACTCAGATCAAGGATTATATAGCGCTGATTCCATGCAAATAGCCTAGAATGGAAAAATCTCATCAGGCTCCCATGATCAACTTTTGATGACAACGCCCGACTAATGGTCCTCCACCGCCCTTAAACTACTTAGAATAGCTTGTCCTAAGAGGACAACATCACTTCCAATAATCAGTGCCATCGCACGGACCGGAATTTCATAATCACCTCTATGGATATGAGGATCAAGGGGAAGAGTTTCAAATATGCCAAGTTAAGCAATCCTATAAACCTTCTCCATTACTTCCAAAGTGGACTCGGTCCTGATCTTAACTCTCGCTATGGAAGAAAGAATAGCATATACATTGCTAGAATGAGACTTCTCAAGGGTAAGAATGAGTGATAAGTAGAGACTATGCGTATGATAAATAAGGATAAGAGCATCCAATATGAAGTTAGACAAGACTCTATAAGACTATATCTTCCATACCTATCCATATCGCATATCTACCCTTGAATTCCCGCTAAGAAAATCGGACCTATTGCTCTGATACCAACTTGTGACGCCCCAAATCCCGTTAAGAGAATTTAACCTCCAGAACCTGGTTAATCACGGTGTCATACGCGACGACGGGTGTTAGTTATAAAAGAAAATTAAGTAAAATCCATTTAAAAAAAATTCGGCATGTGGAGTTTGTAAAATACGATAACCGTCCTGTAAATCAAAAGAATATTTTCAATCCAAATCATTTCACAAACAATCATTTAATAAAAATACTCTAGATTTGATAAACTTTCAATACAATCAGTCCCAAATCCTTTTCAATGAATACACGATTGTATACAATACAATTGTCTAAAAGTATAATATAAAGGCCTCAAGGGTATTATCCTTAAATTAAGGACTACAAAATAGTTCGAGGTCATCAGAGCTTCAATAAACGTACCACGCGTGCCACCTTCGAGTATGGACCTGCAAAATTGTTGAAAAAGAATGAATGAGCCAAATCCGAGGTTAGTGGGAACTATGAGGGTTTATAATGAAAATAAGGTTTTCATTTGAAAACATATGTATGGTATATATGTTGCTTCATACAATTTTTTTGAAAACCTTACAATACAATTCACCATGTATGTGCGTGCCAAAACCCACTAATAGTTCTATCTCATGTATGAAAACTATTTCCTGACTCTCATCATATAGCATTCTACGGTTTATAGCTTTCTAGGGTTCACACGTTGTAAGAATCATTATGCTCTCAGTTACTCAACTCCGTGTGAGGGGTATACACCTATTATGCCAAGTATTCATAATTATCGCTTTGTTTACAATACATTATGAGTTACATACTTGGCCGACTAGTAAGCATTACTACCAGGCCGTCTAGCTTAAGCGTTACATTAAGATATTCCTCCCGTCTAGCCATTCGTATACTATGTTGGCCACTTAGGTTATTAATATTTTACGTTCAATATAAAACGGTAAACTAATATCATATCTACATGCTTTTACATATCTGTATACTATATTTGTAAACCGATGGTTACTAGAACTTTTCACTTTAGATATTAATTTGTTATGGATGATCAATGGTTCTCCAAGGGTATTACGATCCGTATCGATACATATATATATATATATGTATTTATATATATTCATTCTTATATTATCCATAATATACCGGAGACAATATATATAAAACAATATAAAATATAACATAACAACATATATCGAAACCACTGCCACTTTCGTCTTTGTGACGCATTAGTATTATCCGAGACAATGTTTCTTATTCCCAATAACCAACCATGTCATTTGAGACATGTATCTTGATGACCATCACGGCCTCGACAATCACAATAATAATCGCAATCGTCCAAGCATCATCAAGTCTTCATTTTGTGGCCTTTCACTCACACGATAGCAGGACATCTCATTCGTTTTCGTGCACGGTTTCAGGTCTTGCACCCAGGAGCATTCTGTCCCAACATAAGGTCTCAATCGTTAGAGACCAACCCGGGACCTCACATGGACTATACAATCTCATCATTATCACACACACACACACACACATATATATATATATATATGATTAATACAAAATCATTACATGATAGAATACGTGAACATATAAATAACCATAATCATCACATTCATTCATTTCTCACAATGAATGCACATGTATATATATCAATCCCATACAGATATGTACATATAACATCACAATACACATGTGGCCATTCGTATCAATACCATTTATAGCTTCCCATTATATACATATCATAATCATCCTTATCTTAGCCACTCAGCTCATTGCCATATACATCATCAGTACACATAACTTTTAAAGGCTTATAAATACTAGGCAATTCGAGTATTATGGCCTACAGGCTCATTAGTACTAAACTACATCCTATGCCAAGTTACGTGTGCTAACTTTCCCCATTAGTAACTTATTGTAGTCTACAAGTCATTTAATCTAGCCAATCATTGGTTATATGGATTATCACTTAGTCGGTATATCTACAGCTCCCCAACCGTAGGCGTACTTGTGACTACGGCAACCCAAGTCCTCTAAGGTACTTTTCATGACATTACTAAAGAGTAATGGGATTGTACTATCACTATAAGTATCTATCATGTTCCATACGAGACCCTAAACTTATTTTTTATTGTGTACTGACCCACTCCCAGGTTCATAATATAAGTAAGTTACACACTGCCTTGTCGTCACTTAAAAAGGTTCAACTACGCGTCTTTAACAATAACAAACCAAAACAAGGCACCTTACACTCACAAACCTCGGTCTACTCGTTAATTAGTTCATACATGTAACTATAGGGTGAGTATGATGTACAAATATAAGTGTGGAGCTCATAACGTGGCGAGGATGGATAATAAGGGATATAAAAATGATAATATACTCATACGCCTCACTAATTTGGCCCTAAATCAAACCAATCCCATACGCGCCCTATAAACCTAGGGTTTATATGTAAAAACCTCATTTTATATGAAATTGTTTGATACAAGGAATAATGAGTTAAAAATAAGTTTAGTAGAGTTGCTCCCAGCTTAGACATGCCGAGCCTTCGAAGTATTGCGCGCTAGATCGAGCCATGCATGAGTAATCACAAAATCCCCCAATTGCGGTCAAGAAACCTTAGCAATAGAGGTGGAGCTTGGAGAAGAAGATGAATAGTGTGGATGATGGCGTCACGAAGCCTCTCCACTTTCGTCACTTTCTCTCTCTAAGCTCTCTAATGGAGGTGGTGAAAAATGAGGAAGAAAATGAAGAACGTATGTATACATATCTACTCTTCCAATTCGCGGGTAATGTTCACGCGCACCCTTTTTTTGGGGACTTGCAAATCTTTGGATGGCCATAACTTCTTGTTCGGAAGTCCGATTGAGGTGATCTGTATGTCCAAGTAAAGCTTATTCGGAGCTCTACAACTTCCTAGAAGGAAGTGTGTGAACACCCCAATCCACGACTCTCGTGTGAATATGTTTTTTTATACAAAACGAGCATCTTGCATTTTAGTCCTGAGTCATCATGCATATAGAAGACTATTAGGAAAGACTCTGCTTTCGGATCCGTCAGGAGTCTAATACAACCTTTGTTGCCTCTGCAGCCCTCCAATCGTACGGCTACCTGCCAACCATACGGTTAGGACCCAACCGCAAGCCTTAGCCGCATGCCCCAGCCACAAGACCTAGCCGCACGCCCCAACCGCAGGCCCTAGCCACACCCCTTGCGGCTGGCTTCTTTTGGATCATTTTTGGCGGGATTTTCCCTATAAATAGGACTATTGGGCTCTCATTTGGGATCATCAACACTCAATAGTGTTTTTAGTAAGAAGAAACTCTATCAAAATTATTAGAGAGTATTCTTAGAGAGAGAAAGTTTTAGTGAGAGAAAGCCTTAGAGAGAGAAAGTTCTAGAGAGAGAAAAGAGCAAGCAAACGAGTTTCGTTCTTCTTCAAGCGCATCAGGTACATTTTTCTACAACTCTCCTGAATTTCAATACTGCATTTATATACAAGTTTTTAATTAAGAAAATTAGATAACTTGCAAAGAAGTCCACTGCTTTCAAAATAAGTTCTTTCTAAGTTTTACAAGAAATCTAAAAACCGTTTTGACATGTTTTCAAAACAAAACCAAATACAAAAATAGTTTTCAAACAAACAAAACTACGAGACTCTGATTTCATTCTACGATTGAATACGTAGGCGCTCGCAAAGCTCGAGTCTGATATAAAAAAATACAATTTTAAACTAAATTTATCCAGAAAGGACTATTCTGAAAACTATTCAAACCACTTGCAAGATATCTAAAGTAGGAATTAAATACATGATCCATTAAGAGACCGAAAAGGCGAATTGGGTGCCAAACCCTTTCCCAATTTGTAACGTAGTTTTCGAACCCTTGCAATGTAAGGTTTTTTTTTCAATAAATCTCTGGTTTTAAATGTATGAAAGATAATTCATTTTTGAATTGTCCTTCGTACAATCTTGTGTTTGTTTTCTCGTAAAACAAACTGGCGACTCTATAAAACATGTTTTTATTTTAAAACAAAAGAAACCCTGAGGAGGACGGGTAGAAAGTCAGGATTCTCACAAAGTGTCCCTAAATTTTAGAAAGATAATTCCCAGAGATTCGACAAAGTCAGCTCGTTAATGTTACCGAATTAACAACTGATAGCGATTTGCATATTTCGCGCTTAGTTTCGACCTAGTAGAAGTCTGAATTTGTCTTCGGCCAAAACACAAAAGTTGTAGATTGCCTAAAAATCTAGACCCCTTTTACGAGCAGAAACTCAATCTGGCGAGGAACGAATAAGTTACGCTTCCTCCAAGTTATCCCAAAATTATGAAGTCGAGTAAATTGAAAATTTGTAATTTATATTCCTATTTCAACTCAAACCACCCGAAATGACTTACGGCTATTCTAACAAGCTTAAATACACTAATATGACTTATTGGAAGTCTCTGAACCCTGTCGCTCCTTTCAGAACATTATATCACTATCCGGGGCTCGGAATCAGCTTAAATCGCGATATTAAATGTGATGAGCATAAAGTTTAAGAACGGGGTGTTACATTTTACATGTGTATACACTAGAATACAAATATATATATATATATATTTATATATCAAACGTACTCTTATCATATAGGTTATGTCCCCCAAGGACAACTCATAACTCGCGTAACCTCCAAGGTTATACGCTACAGGTAATAGCCAAATCTCTATCTGGTACGAACGGTGTGGCTAACCGATATACAAAACTAAGCAAAATATCAATAATATATATAGGTATTTCTATAATTAGGCTATCCCCGAATAAATAAGTATATATACATACATATATGTACTGAAAAATCTGCAGTGGTATCGTTGTTATACTTGGACCACGTTAGCCAAGTCCGTCAATTAATAGCTTTAATAAGACACCAGAAATTTGGGAGGCGTAATAAGTTTTCTGTAAATTTGGCATCAAGCCGAGCATAACAAAATTTTTGTAGTGTATAAGTTCCATAAAACCTCCCCGTAAGGTTTAATTACTTTGTTCATAGAAAATAGGCATATACCATTGCCCGGCAACCTTACGGACTGGCTAGGTAAGTAGGAAAGTTTATAAAATATGGTCCATTAGCTCAAACACAACAATGATACCACAAATATATATATAACCTTGTCCTATAAATATATTTAAATCAAACCATAGCATAGCATCATATGTATGCGTATCCTAGCGTATGGCTTGCAATCGTACCCGTAAGTGAGGGTTTTGTACCAATCTTCTCAAAATCAACGTAGGAATGAGGGGTTTGTGTATAATCAATAATTTATAATCATAATAGATGCAAATCAAACCAAAAATCAAGACAAATCAACCCCAAACTCCGTGGACGTGCACTTGTAGGAAATTTATACAAAACACTCAATTTTGCTTTGATTTGGGTTAAATAACTTGTAATAGTTTGAAAACAATTTGAAAAACTAGTGTTCCCACCTATATAGGGTTAACCCCTTGAAGAATCAAAACCGAGCCGAGTCGGATTGAGCAAATCCCAAGCTTTCTCCTTCTTTGGCCATTAAAGAGGATGAAGATGATGAATAGTGTTTGGAGATGGTGAATAATGATGGAGCTCGGTCATTATCTCGGATCATCCGCAAACCCCCAAAATCTCCAGCCCTTTCTCTCTCTAAGAGCTCTTAGGAGGTGGTCATGAAATGAGGAAGGAATGGAGAAACGCATATATATACTGTTGTTCCAATTTTGGGTACTGTTCACGCGCGTGGGACTTGCAGCGTTGAACTTTGAACATCCATAACTTCTCGTTTGGAAGTCTGATTGAGGTAATCTTTATGTCCATAGAAAGCTTATTCAAAGTTTACAACTTCTTAGAAGGAAGATTTTCCAAATTCCCAAAGGATTATTCCCAAAAATGCGTCGAAGTCAGCATGTTAATGTTACCGAATGAACAACTATTAGTGATTGACCTATTTCGCGCTCAATTTTGACCAAGTAGGAGCCTGAATTGGCTGTCGGCCAAAACACAAAAGTTGTAGATTGCCTAAAAATCTAGACCCTTATGCGAACGGAAACTCAATTTGGCAAGGAACGAAGAAGTTACGCTTTCTCAAAGTTGGCAAAAATTAATAAGTCGCGTAAGGTGAAAACTCACGATAAGCCTCTTGATTTAAATTCGAACCACCCAAATTGCCAAATGATTATTCTCGCAAGTTTAATACATCTAACATGACACGCTAGAAGTGTTGGACTGACTCGAAAAGGTCCAGAATTGAGAGTTCACCCCTATACGAAGTTTAAACTTCAATCGGGCTTAAGAAAAGCGTGTTAGCTTGTAATTGAAAACGCAGGATATTACATATTTTATATACAAAACCTATATATAGGTTAGTTTACTACTTAAACAAACTTCACATATCAAAATTTTAGATAACGGGATTTTGTATGAACTATACTTTAATAAAGAAGAAGTTTTTGTAAATTGAGATTTTACATTTTAAATCCCGCCGTCGTGCACGGCATTCGTAATTAACTAGGTCCTGGATGTGAAAATCTCAAAACGGGATTCGGAGCATCACAGTCATAGTGGTGGGATGGTTATGGCAGCAATGGTGAAAGATATAGGGGTGGTGGTGGTAGTGGTGGTGATGGAAAAGGCGGCTGCAGATCGTAAGGTGGGGTGGGGGTTAAGGCGGCAGTGGTGAAAGTGACAACTATGGGGAGGTGGTGGAAGAAGCGGAAGTGGGTCTCTCCCCCCTCCCCCCCCCCCCTATCTCTTTTCTTTTTGTAATATTTAATAACCTTATAAAAAAAATCTAATTAAAGTTAGATTTTAAAAATAAAATAAAAAATTGATTGAAATAACAAAAAAGCCCCTATTTCCATCCGACTTAACTGAAAAATTGGATGGAAGGCCAAAGTAAAACTGAGCCAATAGTTTAAGGGTCATTAGAGTAGTTTACTAATAAAATAATGTTTAAAGTTTGACTCAAACTCATAATCTGAAATATAATAGTAAAAGTAATTAGCACTTAACCTAACACCATATTTGATTTGTTTATTTTCTTTGGTAAATCTATACATAATATTAACAATAACTAAGTATAATATTGCACACATATCGAATGTGCTAGTAATTTTAGTATATATAAATGTGAGTGTGTATGAATGTGCATGCATTTGAAACCCCGTCATTTCTTTCAATTTCAGCCATATCAAATTCCTTTTACCCCAAAACATGCAAACATAACACGGATCTTAATATAAGACCAACATATGATTTGGCAGTTTAAACAACTTGTCAAATATTGGTAGATTCTAATTTAGTGGGTTGAAGCTATGACACACTCCTTTCCACTTGAACCTTTACCAAAACAAAGGCAAAACACTCTTTACCCCAAAACCACATATATATTCTTAATTTTTCATTATCAGATACTCCTTCCATTTTAAATAAATATATTACATCTCACAATAATATATACTAACTTGTATTTTTAACAACTTGTCAATTTGAAATTTTTATTTTTTTATTTTTTTATAAAAATTAAAAAAATCAAAGAGACTCTTAATTTGAGAAAAAAGAATCTCTGTACTTGCATGCGCATTAGGGTGTGTTTGATAGGCATTATTTTTCATAGAAAGTGGGAGTTTTCCACCAAAGTTCCCACTTTTGATGTGTTTGATTGAATTTATTTTCTAGATGATCAAATTCCATCTTTGGGATGATGTGACATTATTTTCCTCCAAAAACTAGAAAAAAAATTCTTAAGGGGGTGGAGGTTTTATTTTCTAGGTAAGCTAGAAAATCTCTTTACTCTCCATTTCTTTGGTATAATTTATTTGATAATAAGCTAGAAAAATGCATAATCACCCAACAATATTTTTTCATGTTTCTTTGAAAATTAATTTCACATTATGAAAAAAATAATTTTATGTTATTTAACTTAGATGACATATTTATTTATCACTGTTATATATTATATTTCTTATTACTATAGTTTTTATGCTCCCAAATTTATGGTTTATTTAGAATATATAAAAAAAATTACTTTATTTTCATGTATATTTTTTATTTTATTTTTTAACATATCTCAAATTTCATGTAGAAAAGGTACAAGTTACATAAAATATAATAGCTATTAAATAATAAAAGATGAAAAAAAATTACAATTTCTATGGAAAATAATTGCTATCAGACACCAAAAGATGAAAAAGTACTATATTTTATAGGTAGAAAATTAAGGCAATCAAACACATTTAATTAACATTTTTCATGCAACTTAATTTTAGATAATTCAATTGCGCCTAGAATTTATTTTATTTTCATACAAATTTAAAATTTAATTGCACCTAAAATTTATTTATTTTTCATACAAATTTCATACTCTTAATCAAACACACCTAAAGTAACAAATTAAGACCAAGAAACTACAAAGAAGTCAAGTTAAACTTATGAAGCGGGGCGACTCCAAGTTTAAATCCACAGCTCTGCAACTTTCTCCGCCACTACTGCTGTCCATGCAACAGCTCTAGTTATTGCTTCAGCGCCTTAAAAAACCGACACTCATCTCCCAAAATGGCGAAAACACACCCACCATCTCTCCTTATCCTCTCTTTCCTTCTCCTCTTCATCCTACCCTTCCATGTAAACTCCCAAACCATCAATGGCCAAGAACAATCAATCCTTCTTAGCCTAAAACAATATTGGTCCAATCCATCATCAATCGACCACTGGGCCCCCTCATCCAATTCCACCGCCCACTGTAGCTGGCCGGGGATCACCTGCACCGGCGGTTCCATCACCGGAATCGCACTCGTCAATATAGGCATCGCCGGAGATATCCCACCGTTCATTTGCGACCTCAAAAACCTCAACACCATCGATCTCTCCTTTAATGAAATCCCCGGTCCTTTCCCGACAGTTCTCTATAACTGTTCCAATCTTCAACACTTGGACCTCTCTCAAAACTTTTTTGTTGGCCGGATTCCGGCTGATATTGACCGGTTATCGCCTCGGCTTCAGTACCTCAGCCTCAGCGCCAACAACTTCACTGGCGACATTCTGGCAGCCATTGCCCGATTCCCGGAGCTCACCACTCTTTCTTTATCTCAAAATTTGTTTAATGGCTCATTCCCGCCAGAAATCGGGAACTTATCGAATCTTGAAGTTCTTGAATTGGGCTATAACGGGTTTACTCCATCCACGATTCCGGGGAGTTTTGCAAATTTGACAAAGCTGAGAAGACTGTACATGACGGGTTCGATGCTGACCGGAGAAATCCCGGAAAGTATCGGAAGCTTGACTGCCCTCGAGTTCATTGATTTATCTGTAAATGATTTGAGTGGTAATATTCCAAGAGGGTTCTTCTTATTGAAAAACTTAACTGAGATATATCTTAACGAGAACAGGTTGACGGGGTCGATTCCTCAATTTGTTGAAGCCTTGAATTTGAAGATAATTGATCTATCTGCAAATTATTTGACCGGGCCAATACCGGAAGGTTTCGGAAATCAGACGCAACTGACGAATTTGACCCTGTTATACAATAAATTATCTGGCGAAATTCCGGTGAGTATTGGCCGGTTGGCGGAGCTGAAAAATGTCCGTTTGTTTGGCAATAATCTGAGTGGAAGTATACCGCCAGACTTTGGGCGATTTTCGAAGCTCATAATCTTTGAAGTTAACGACAACCAATTAGTCGGAGGGTTGCCGGAAAATTTATGCGTCGGTGGGGTGTTGGCAGGTGCTATTGCGTCTAAGAACAATCTTAGTGGCAAAATCCCAAAATCACTTGGGAATTGTAGTAGTTTGTTGACTCTTCAGGTTTATAATAATCGGTTTTCCGGTCGGATTCCCGATGGTTTGTGGACTTCTCCAAATATAATGACGTTGTTGGTAAGCGATAATTTTTTTACAGGTCAGTTACCGGTAAAAATTTCGACAAATTTAACCCTAATTGAAATCAGCAACAACAATTTCTCTGGCGAGATTCCAGCCAGTGTGTCTTCTTGGAACAATTTGAAGGAGTTGAAAGCAAGCAATAATTTGTTCGCCGGTACAATTCCTCAAGAACTCACTTCTCTTCCATTTCTGGAGACACTTTTACTCGATCAGAACCACCTTTCTGGGCGAATTCCATTGAACATTATCTCCTGGACGTCGCTATCATCTTTAAATCTCAGTCATAACCAACTCCATGGCCAAATTCCTGCTGGACTGGGATTTTTACCTGTACTCACAATGTTGGACTTGTCGGAAAATGATCTTTCTGGTCAAATTCCGGCAGAAGTTGGAAAGTTGAGGCTAACTTCTCTCAATCTCTCCTCCAATCTCCTCACCGGAAAACTCCCCGGTCCATTTGAAAATGGAGCTTTCGAAAACAGCTTCTTGAACAATCCTGGCCTTTGTACAGATAACCCATCACTAGGCCTCCAAACTTGCAGATCTAATCCAAGAAATACCCGCAAAATTTTCTCCCAGTTCATTATTGTTGTCACAAGCATTGCGTCTGTGGTTCTTGTAGCGGCTCTCCTTTTCTCTCTCTATCTCATCAAAAATTTTACAAAGAAAAAGCGCGGGTTAGATACGTGGAAGCTCACTTCTTTCCAAAAACTCACGTTCACTGAATCCACCATTTTGTCAAGTTTAACCGATAATAACACAATCGGAAGTGGCGGGTCTGGGAAAGTATACCGAGTAGCAATTAATAGTTCAGGTGAATTGGTCGCGGTTAAGAGGATATGGACCAACAAGACACTGGACCATCATTTGGAGAAACAATTTAATTCTGAAGTTGAGATACTTAGCACAATTCGACACTCCAACATAGTGAAACTAATGTGCTGCATTTCAAGTGAGAAATCGAAGCTCCTTGTGTACCCGTATTTTGAAAACCGGAGTTTGGATCAGTGGCTTCATGGGAAGGAAAGATCATTAAGTGGCTCGACCTCGGAGCGCCATGTAGTCTTGGACTGGCCTAAGAGGCTGCAGATTGCAGTGGGGGCGGCTCGAGGGTTGTGCCACATGCACCACGACTGCTCGCCTCCGATCATTCACCGGGACGTCAAATCAAGCAACATACTGTTGGATTCAGAATTCAATGCGAAAATTGCAGATTTCGGTCTAGCCCGGATCTTGATCAAGGATGGTGGGCTTAATACAATGTCAGCTGTGGCAGGATCTTTCGGCTACATAGCTCCCGGTGAGTGTTATACATGAACATTTGAGACAATTGGTTTTGAGGGTTCCCCTCCACGGTTAAATTTAAGGGAAAGATTTCCACTTCAAAATGAGGACTATTTTTTTTTTTTACTTGAAACAGCCTTCAATTTTTACTTTCTTTGGAAAAATCAATACCCTTCCAAACCACCCAACACCCCACCCCCGAACCTACTGCTGCTTTTCATTTTGCCTTCGCTACAGTTTTACATCTATATATACTATTACATAAAACCAAGACCAATTTGAACCACTATGAAACTGTGTCAAATTTTTGAATTGTCGTATGCCTGTAAGAGGGTTCGGACATTGGATCTTACAAGACCGTTCGAACTTTGGACATTTGAAAAAGTAATCCGCTACTTAACTATTAGACCACTTAACATCTTTGTTTTATATATTGATTTAAACTAGATATATCTGAGTAGTACACGCATGGCATGTGCATGCGATCTAGTATACATATATGTATATATATATACATACAAACACAAATAAACAAGGTTGTTGATGATAGTAACAACTGGGGGTTCAGAGTGGGTTAGGTGGCGGCTAGAGCTTCGGCGGCGGTGGCAGTTGATAAGGCCTAATTGCCACTCATGAGTGAAAATGAAATAAAAAGGCGCGGTAATAGTATAATTGGCAATTCAAAATAAGGGGTAAATTCTTGTAATGGGCAAACATTAAAAAATGTCCTTGTGGCTAAAACAAAATGCCGAGGAAGCCCTCCATGTGTTATGGAGAAGTAAGTGTCCTTTTATTTGCATTTAATTGTGAAAGGAGAACTTATGACCCATTTTCTCAAACATATTTATGCAAGTATCTGTGAATTTCAGAGTACGCACGGACAACAAGAGTGAACGAAAAGATAGATGTGTATAGCTTCGGGGTGGTCCTACTAGAGCTAGTGACAGGAAAAGAAGCAAATAAGGGAGATGAGGATACCAATCTAGCCGAATGGGCATGGCAACATATTCAAGACGGGTACTCCATAGCCGATGCCTTGCACTCCGACATCAAGGAGCCTTGTTACTTGGATGAGATGATTGGCGTTTTTAAACTTGGGATCATTTGTACCAGAACACTTCCTTCGACCAGGCCTTGCATGAAGGAGGTTTTGCAAATTTTGCTTCGATGTAGCCCAATGCTAGCATTTGGGGAGAAGAATGTTGCAAGGGAGGTGGATTATCTTCCCCTTCTTAAGAACTCCAAGCGTGAGAGGGAGTTAGAAGGTGAAGATGATGGCTTGGGGTCAATTGTTTGATCCCAAAGCCAAAAATGTAAAGATTGCAAATAAGCAATAGGTTAGATTTTTGTAGGAAAAGGATAAAAGTTATGTAGTTAGACTATCTTAAGCAATATTTTATAGAGTCATTTAGGTTTTGGGGTCCATATATAGTTTTGGAAATTTTAAGTTAAGAGTCCGCAGTTTTCATTTCTTAGGCTTTGGGGTTCAATTTTCACAAAACTGTCAGTTAAAGCAAAAAATCTATTAGTCAATGAAATAAATGAAATAATGTACATATTTTTCCCCAATTTTCATTGCCTTGTTTCTTTACACTTAGAAAAAACATTAAATATAGAATTTTGACACTCACATCCACATTCAATATAAACTAACAATATTTTGACATTGAAAAACAACCATAATAAATTCACCATGCCAAAACCACAATAAATTCAACAACCAACCAAAATATTTTCAGTATATAAAGTCTCGTTCACACCCATATTCATCACAAACTCAGAACAACAATATCATTAGTAAAGGAACTCTTGTTTAATTAACTGGATTTCTCAACCATTGAACAATGCTGCCAGGGTTGTTTTTCAAGAGTTGGTTTGCAATTTATGAACATATCTTATACCCATCTGCATAACTTCCACATATCCTCTCATAACACATCATTTTGACTGTGTAAGTTGTACTGTAAGAAACCTTGACCCCATGCTTCTCCCAAATCTCAAGTTGCACATCCTTTGGCTTAAAATCTTTATGGTTCCTTAATTTTTTCTCAACCTCATTTGCCACCCACCTTGTATGAGCCATTGCATTTTTTTCTTTCTCATCACACTTACATGTATGGTTACCCCTAACGCTTATCAACATTGTTGTGAGAGTCCTTGGAAACTAAAATAATTTTTAAATTATTATTCTTTTGTTGTCTCTATTCAAATTTTTTCCAAATGGAATAACTCCTCATGTACTCTCTACAATCATTCTTGTGGGCTAAGTCATTTTATCATGTAACTTGGGTAGTTAGTCAAGTATTTTTTTGAACTGTTCATTTTCCTCTTTTTCAAACAAGTTGTCAGGTTCTTCCCATGCATTGTATTATTCCTCAATTATTTTTCTTTTGCCTTTACTTTTATCATCACTCTCATTAACCTCACCATCAGTTTCACCTTTTACCTCATCACTCTCATCCCCACTATCATCACTCTCATTAACCTCACCATCAGTTTCATCTTCCACATTCCACCTCACCCTCATCCCCACTGGACCCCTTACTTTCTTCGCCCTCATCCTCACTGGACCCTTCATCCTCAAACTTCTCTCTACTATGTGCAGAATGATAACACTCTTCAATATCTTTGTTTTCAAGACTGTCTAAATGAAAATTAGTTTGCTTAGAGCTTTCTGGTTAGTTTGTTTCTTGGTTCTCCCTCCCATTAAGGAGTTCACCAAATTGAATTAAGTTATCTAAGGCCCAGTCCTCGTCTTCATCAATTACAATAGGAGAAGTCATATCGTTTTTACCATTTTTCTTACTGTTAGAAGCTTAAAAAGTCTCATTAAGTAGCCTAGGTGACTTTCTAGGCTTGACTATAGGGTAACTTTACTGGGGGTGATAGGGTCTTTCAACTTTGAGGGTGATAGTGACTTAAAATTGTTTGTTTCTGGAGGAAGTGTTTTGGAAAAACCTAAGTCATCTTGCAAGTAAATGTGATTCATACCATCTTTATTGTCAATGTGTTCCCACATATTCATAAGTTGAGCATCACTATCTATATTGGCTCTAGCTATATCCCACACCCACTGAATTCTAAAGCCTTTAATCCCACACCCCTTTTCAATGTCTTTTGTAACGACCCGGTCGCACCTCAGTACGATATTGTCCGCTCTGGGTAGCGTCCTAGACAGGCCTCAGCCCCAGGACATCTACCCTCACGGCTTTGTTTCTGGGAGCTCACGACCAGCTTCCCAGGGGGTCACCCATCCCTGGATTTCTCTGGTCCAAGCACGCTTAACTTCGGAGTTCTCATGAGATCCGAAGCCAGTGAGCTACCCAAAAGGCCTCGTACTTAATTAGCGACCATATCTTACTTATATGGGTCTCCAAGGATCCCCCAACTTCCGGTGTGGGATGCCCCCTTTGAGCTACCATTCCTCCACACAAGGGAGTACTCATCGCTCGAGCTACCATTCCTCCACACAAGGGAGTACTCATCACTCAGGGCGTCACATCCTTCCCCCCAAGGGAATCGACGTCCTCGTCGACACACCGTACTCTATGGGGTCCGCTCTGATACCATTTGTAACGACCCGGTCGCACCTCAGTACGATATTGTCCGCTCTGGGTAGCGTCCTAGACAGGCCTCAGCCCCAGGACATCTACCCTCACGGCTTTGTTTCTGGAAGCTCACGACCAGCTTCCCAGGGGGTCACCCATCCCTGGATTTCTCTGGTCCAAGCACGCTTAACTTCGGAGTTCTCATGAGATCCGAAGCCAGTGAGCTACCCAAAAGGCCTCGTACTTAATTAGCGACCATATCTTACTTATATGGGTCTCCAAGGATCCCCCAACTTCCGGTGTGGGATGCCCCCTTTGAGCTACCATTCCTCCACACAAGGGAGTACTCATCGCTCGAGCTACCATTCCTCCACACAAGGGAGTACTCATCACTCAGGGCGTCACATCTTTAACTAAATCGATTAAGAAAAACTCAACCCCATTTATGCTAAATAAAACAAAATGTTTTCCACCCATGTATGTGGTTCTCTTATTAATCCATTTGCCCCCATAATGAACAACAAAGTCTCTCTTCCCAAGCAGAGAAGTACTTTGTTTACTTGGTTCTAAATCAAAAATACAACAAACAACATGGGAAATGAGACAACTCAAAATATAATATACATATACATATAACAAACCAATAGTCAACAACAAAAACCCTAATATATAATATTGAAAAGTAACCCCAATTCAAATAGAAAACTAAAATCCTAACATATAATATTGAAAGTTATGTTATTATTCAATAAACATGATATGATTGACATATAATATACATAGTAACACAAAAACCCTAACATTTTGTACAAAACTAAATATCCCAAAATTAATATAAAATAAACTCTGAAAGCCCCAGTTTCAGCGAATAAATAAACCCTAAGCAGAATATGGCTTCAGAACACAATCATTCGTAAATAACATAGCTGTATCCACCGCGTTCTTCTTCGTCCTCATTGTAAAAGCCCTAATTGGTTTGGATGTCTCCTTCGTCGATGTTGAATGCTTCTTTCACTCTTTCTCTACAAGTTGGATTTTTATCATATTCTATTTTACCATTTGGGGTTCGTTTTTATTGTTTACAATAAGCCAAGGGCAAAATTGGAAGTTCATGCACTAATTTTTATCTACCAATATAATTTTTGCTTTGACTGGCAATTTTATCAAAATTAGAACCCAAAGCCTAAGAAATGAAAATTGCGGACCCTTAATTCAAGATTGCCAAAACTATGGACCCCAAAACCCAAATACCCTATTATATATATATATATATATGGATGAGTTTTCAATGGTTACCTTCTCTCTTTACCCATCAATGGATACTGACAATAATTAATATATGCACATTGGTGAGGTGGCAAATCTTTTAACCTGTTATAGCAGGTTAAGGTGACATGTTCTATTTTTTTTTTTTTTAATTAAATTTAGGTGATGTTTGGTTGAGATTTTAAAATTAAGTTTTTAAAATTTCTACCAAAAAGTCAACTTTACTTCACACTTCCCAAAATTCACATCACTTTACTTTTTTTCTCATAAAATTTTTAAAACACTATAACTTTAAATTCAAAAATCGGAATTAGATAATATATATATATATATATATTTGAAAACTAATCATTGAGATCTATAAAATAAGATCCATTGTGACTATTTTTTGAATTTTTTGCATGAATTTTTTTGAATTGGTTGAAAAAAGTTCAACAAAAATTAAATTCACTTTTCAAACACATGTTTTAAAATCTCAACCAAACAAGATTTCTTAAATATTTTATTTGCCAAATAGACTTAGGATAACCTAATTCTAGATTATGATAAGCGCTTATGAGTGTTTTCGTTATTTCAATTTTATAGTTAATTAATAACATAAGTTTATGGAAAATAACACTTTTAATTTAGTCATTTTATTATCATTTGTGACAAAATCATATCACAATAAAAACTCAAAAATTAATTTAACACATCTCATATAGCCTGTTGTAACACCCCGTTCTTTCGTTTGCTCGTAGTTGCTTTCATTCGTCTGCTCATTTCACCTCGGGTGGTGAAATTTTGATTCGGAGAGCCTTGTAATGTTCTATCATTCCGTATTGGTCATATTATCCTCCTTCCACTCATGTGAATGTTCGTTTATTCGAGTGGTTCGGATCGAAACTAAAGCGATAATCGCGTAATTCGACTTTTCGTTATCTGTCAATTTTTGGCCAACTTTGAGAGGCCATAACTTCTTCATCTGATGTCCAAATGACTCTCTGTTTTAGGCCACATCTTCATTTCTTTTCCCTATACAAATTTCTTGTTTGGGCCGAGCCGAGATTCTGCCGTTTCGAGGTCCGTTTCGGGCTCAGAAAGTCATTTGCTGCTGCAGTGACTTCTATGATCGATCATGGTCCTCCAGAGGAGTTCCAGAAGGGTTCATGATCGATCATGTCATGGTTCACCTGAATGTCGATTTTTAGCGTTTTTAACCCGTTTTTAAGCCATTTAACACCCCTACAACCCCACTTTCGAGCATCCAACATCAAAGGGAGTGAGGGAGAGTCTAGAGAGCTCTAGAGAGAGAGACAAGAGATTCTACACATCTCTCATCCCTCATCCAAGATTTGAGTCCTGAATCGTTTTCTCCTTCACTATTCATCATCTTTCCCACCTTTTTCCTTCGTTGGAGCTTGCGTTGGAGATAGGACTTTGGCGGTACGGCTTCTACGCTTCATCAACTTGCGGATTCGGCTTGTCTAAGGTGGGAACACTAGTACTAAAACTTGTTTTCCAATGTTTGATTGATGTGTTAGAAATTTAAACTACAAATTGGGGGTTTTCATTACAATCATGGATTGTTTGCATTTTTTGGGGTTTGGGCTTGACAATTCTTAGATTAGTGATAGATATTGATAGATTATCACTCCTACAATGTGATTGATCATCTAGTTTCACGATTTAGCATGCGTACCTAGATATTCATGTGAAAATCGCTTCGTAGTTACCCGTATGACTTATAAATTGGGGTTTTTAGGTCTTGTGCTTATAAATGGATGATTATGGGTTATTAATGATAGCGATACATATCTATACCATTAGATACGATTGAAGGGTATTATTTATGGTATGTGTGGTGAGAACCCACTACGGTGGAGCGTTACGCCTTAACGTACGGGTCTAGTGGCATGTGTGGAGTGTGCTAGGCACTAGTAACAAGAGTTTAATTTCGATACTCTTTAGAACACATAAAACATAGTAGTTAGGGCATGGATTACCCCTGGTCATGACCACGAACATCTAGGCGAGTTGTATTAGTATGCTGGATGAGCTAGAATCAGAATAACCAATACTTGGCTTGATAGGATGACATGACTATTATCATAAAATACCTAATGAGATATATGACATTAATAATGAACCAATTGGCCTTATTATAAGAATAATCACTTGATGATAAACATATGGAGTATATGAGTGATGAATACTCTTGTAGAAATGATTAATGGTGATGTTAATGATGATAAATGGATAGTGGGCGATTATATGATTATATATATGACGATGAGCCATATGTGTGATGTATGATTGATGATGATGATGATATTCATTGTGGGAAATGAATAAATATGATGCTTGCTAATGTGATCACACATATGGGCTAGATATGATTGACCGAGCATCGGGTAGCTCCTGGTGACTCGAAGACGGACCTTCTATTGCCGCCCATAGGTGAAAATCCCTAAACCATGCACGAGAAAAATAAAATCGGTGACTCCACCGGTGGTTGTGTGTGTCCACAAAGGAGAGCCCACTCTGTGTATCTTGCCTTCCCACAGGACTATGTGTTCTGGGCTATAGTGTTTCTCCGGCTAGTGGAGCAGGTCCCGTGTGCCACTACTTATCCAAACGGTGAGTCCCTGGGAGTTTATTAGGCTATTAATGGTCATCACCCTACTAGGGTATCGCATGGTGTAGTTTCTCTAGGGTGTCGTGAAAGATTGTATGGGCGTTCTCCTCGTTAACTATTCGGAGTGTTATTCCTGAGAAAATGTCTTGAACATTATCTCTGAATGACTTACCTGGAGAACCAAATCCCTGAGCCGCCACCCCACCTAGAGGAGACATAGACAAGAACTTTGGATCCTTCGAGACTCGCTGGATTCTCTGTTCTGGGCCTGGTTAGACCGCAAGGTGAAACCGAGGCATTATACAAGAGATACGATACGGATCGATGTGTTGTCAATGTGTATTACTTATATTGTAATTATCATTGTATCGTATCATGTCTTGTATTGTATTGTTGATTATATATTTTCTCGGGCGAGTGTACCTTTAGTAAGAACGATGATACAAACACTATCGCACCGAACATAATATAAATAAAAAAGCGTTGGCCACTCATAATGTACTAACACATAAAGTCGAAAGTATTAATAGCTAATGGCCATAGAAACCTGGTACACGAGTGTGAGTACGTGGTTTGGTTGTGAGGACGAAATAGGGATAAAGCCTTGTAGATGGCCAAGTATGAAATCCATAACGTACTAAAACTAAAGAGAAAACAATAGATAATTGGCCAATTGTCACAACTTACAGTATAGGTACCGAATAGCATAGTATAGCCTTGAGTTACACCGGAGAACGTATTCAAGTAGGTTCATATTCACGATTCCCTAGCAATGCGAGGTTGGCTTAGGGTATTCTATGGGAAGTCTAGGGCCGGAATAGGTTGATCGAATAGTCAACTTCCGGGTGACTAGGATAGGATTCCTAGTGGGATTTTCACGCACGAGTGTGTGAGTTGCATTGCACTGCATGGTTTTCAAACTACTGTATTAACGTAAAACAACTATTTCCTATATAAAACTTATATAGTTCCCACTAAGCCAGAACTTCGCTCATCCCATTTTCTAAATAGTTTTGCAGGTTAAGCATCGGGGATTGGCGCATGGTCTACGAGTCTAGTTGCCTCGGATGTCCTATAACTTTTGTAGTCCTTAAACCAAGGATTTGGTTGTATATAACCTTTTGTTGTATTAAACTCTTTGTATTTACGTATGGACTTTACAATTATTTTGGGTAGTGAATTATGGATTTGTATAAATGGTTTTTATATATATGTGGGGTTGGATGTAATTGTGTTTGTGTGAATCTGCTTTGTAAACCTCACGGGTTTGGCTTTTATTTAAATGAACTCCACATGCCGAGCTTTTGTAAAACGAGACATTTTATTTAAGAAAAGTTTTTAAAAGTTATGATTTTTATATTTTAAACCCGCCGTCGCGCACGGCATCCGTGATTAACTGGGTCCCGGAGGTGAAAATCTCAGAACGGGATTCGGGGAGTCACAAGTTGGTATCAGAGGTATAGGTCCGGTTATCTTCGCGGGGTTTATGGGTAGTTATGCATTTAGAGTGAGCGTTACGAGTGTGTCTTGTTGAGTAGCGATTTGTTCCGTGTAAAGTGGTCGTCCATATGCATATTACACCCTTATCTTTTATTCATCATGCGCATTTTTCTTTCAGGATGTCCTTTTCTAGTGACATAAATGTTACTCCTCCGTCTACCGTGAGCATGGGTGTTGGTACCGACTCCGCTTTGGGATTGGTAGAGAGGTGGATAAGGCTGTTCAAACCGACGAGTCCAAGATTATTTTCGCTGAGCACGAGTCCCTTTCTCAGGCATGTCACTATTGTGGGTCAGTCGAGCATGTGTTGATGTATTGCCCCTTTTGGATGAGTGGTTCCGGGAAGGTCACAAGAGAGAGCGAACCGTTAGCTAAGCGTCGTCGTCGGGAGTTGATTGTGGAAACCGGGGAAGTTATCATCTTACCATCTAGTTCGTTTACTAGTAGAGTAAGTCGAGAGCCTAAGCTTCGTGTTTGTTCCTTATGTAGGTCCCTTGAGCATAAGACGCGAAAGTGTCCTCTTAAAAGCCCTAGGACCGGTTGTTTCATTCGCCATAGCCTCGATCATTTTCGTAAGAATTATCCTAGGCGTGGAGAGAGGCGTCCGTCCGGAGTGGTGCAGCGGAAGCGTAGTGGAGCTAGTGGTTCGGGAACTAGCAGGTCGTCGAGTGCTCGTCCTCTTGGTTAGGGCAAGTCTTGGGAATAGGTAATCCCTCCTCATTTCATTCTTTTTGTATCGATTACTTTCATAAATTGCTTCGTATCATCCATATTATAATTGTGTTGTTTCCTTTGAATCCATTGCTTTTCTTGAAATTTGATTTGTACTCGGAAAACGTTTTGCTACCAAGTTAGCAATGGGGGACTGTCGAGTTATATTTTAGTCAGTCGCCTGATCAATGGATGACTAACGTAGAAATCAATGGTCTTATGTCGCCAACGGAAAGTAAAATGTGGCTTACTAGTGTTAGTGGCCAATTAATCCCACTTCCCATGTTTACCTTATGTATTCTTTGATTTCAATGGGTGAACCTCAAGTTTGATCAGCTTCGGATATTTTTTTTGGGTAATTGATGTAGCTCGATTGCTGTCATTTTCCCAAGTATGGTTAGACTTATATTCGTAGGAAACTAGGATGTGAGACATATCCTTTTGTTGTGATTGTGATTGTGGATCCTCTTTGAGGGCTTTGATCATTTTAGTTGTGACTTGATGTGTTGAATTTATGGATATGCTATATATAACCTTATCCATTTTGGTTTAGCATTCCGATTTGCTTGGGAGTTTTTTCGTTTTGAATTCCCGACCATGGTTGTTTCTGTGTTAGTAAAAGGTCTTGTGCCTCATCATGCGGATATATTGTATTGATGATATTTTTTTAAAAGTGTGCAAGGGATTTCTAGCCTGGTATTATGTTTTCTTGTCATTTGAGGAGGTGCTACCTCCTACTGTGAGCTATAGATTTTGATTTGTTTCGTTTATAGTCGCGATTTCTCCTTTTTAAGGAGGGGAGACCTAGTGCGAGTCCAGTACTTGTATGTTCTCTAGTTTTGTACTCCTCCTATTAAATTTTGAGGATGAAATTTGTTTGAGGGGAGGTTGTAACACCCTGCTCTTTCGTTTCCTCGTAGTTGCTTTCATTCGTCTGCTCATTTCACCTCGGGTGGTGAAATTTTGATTCGGAGAGCCTCATAATGTTCTAGCACTCCGTATTGGTCATATTAGCCTCCTTCTACTCATGTGAGTGTTCGTTTAGTCATTCGAGTGGTTTGGATCGAAACCGAAGCGATAATCGCGTAATTCGACTTTTCGTTATTTGTCAATTTTTGACCAACTTTGAGAGGCCATAACTTCTTCATCCAATGTCCAAATAACTCTCTGTTTTTGTCCACGTCTTCATTTCTTTTTCCTCTACAACTTTCGTGTTTGGGCCGAGTCGAGATTCATCCGTTTCGAAGTCCGTTTCGGGCTCAGAAAGTCATGTGCTGTTGTAGTGACTTCCATGATCGATGATGGCTATCCGAAGATCACCCTTATCAGAGGCGACTAGAAAAGTTTAATGGGGAGCCAGAGCTCAAACCCACCCCACAAAGAAAGTCTGCACATCAGGTTTTGGAAGCTACCAACATGCATGATTACCCTCTGAATTCTTTGCATCCGCATCCTCACTTCAAATAGATACAACTCAAACTAATATTAGTTTTGATATTGTAATAAGTTAATTTATGAAATTGTAAATTAATAAGTTTTGTTATACTTAATGTCAGGCAGCTAAAAAAAGACTATGTTGGACTCACGTCAGTCTATTTTGGGAGTTGCCTTACTGGACGTCATCAAGTATGAGACATGCATTAGATGTGATGCACATTGAAAAAAATGTTTGCAACAACATCTTGGGTACCGTTCTAGGTCTCGATGGAAAGACTAAGGACGATGTGAAATCTCAATTAACTCTAAAAAAGATGGGCATACGCAGCAATCTTTGGACAAGGACAGGGCCGTCAGGAAAAGTGACGCTACCTCAGGCGAATTACACAATTCGTCCTAGGGATCAGAGGGACGTATTTGATCGAATTGCAACTGTTAAGTATCTAAGAGGTTATGCTGGAAGCCTAAAGAGTAAGATCAGACCATCTGATAAAAAGTTTTTCGGATTAAAGACTCGCGATTGCCATGTCATGCTTCATCATGTTCTTCTTGTGGTTATCCGACCATATTTGGGAAGGGGCATTGCCGACGCGTTAGTAGAATATTGCAAATTCTTCCAGACAATTTGCACTCGGGAGTTGAAGAAATCGGACGTCCGTCAATTGCGGATCGATATTGTCATGTGTCAGAATGATATACTAAAAGCCATAATTTTCTTGTTGGTTTGGATATGTTATAAACTTGGTTTTGCTATTTTAACGAGAATCTTTATGGGCAATTATTGCATTATATTATTTATTTAAATATTGTGCATGTGTGTCTGTTATTCCATATAGTAGATGATTTGGTGCGTAGAGTATAGCTTACACACAGAAAAACATATCATCGGTTCTTGTGGAATATAAGTTTAATGATTCACAGTCTTAAATGGAATTGGACACCCATCGGTAGGATTATAGCACAAGTTTTAGTAGTTTATCTTAACTACAGGAAACGGTATAGTTTTAACTCGTTGTGCTAGTACACTTTGTGTGTATTGAATAGGACCAGTTTGGGTTAATTATTTTTATACTAACTATATAAAACAATTTAAAATCCCATGGTTATTATGATTACTTATGCTCTTAATCTTGAAATAATTAATATACATATATATGTAGTGTTTGTTGTTTTGACTCATTATGAGTGAGATTCATTTATGGATCAATAATTTTCGTGAATTGGATGACGACATTATATGTATGATGAATATTAATTATTGATGGAATCCACGTCCCGGTATAGGGATTGATGATAGCCCCTTGAGAAGCTTATAAGTTTTGATCATGTCAAACCCTGCAGGTGGATTATGTTAATCTGACATGTCAAATAAGTTAAGTGGTAGGCTCAAGGATTAAGAAGTCATTTAAATATAATTGTCAGTAATTTAATTTAAATGACGGTTATTTGTAATCTTAACGTGGAGAGAATAATAAGTATTTAATAATAAGGAGCTCGAAATATAATTTTGAGATAAGGACAGGAGTGCAATTATAATTCTTTAGTGGTGTGAATTATAATTTATGGAAAGAACTAATTCATAGTGGAATTAGGATTCCAACTTTCCATAGGAAGCCCAAATACTTATTTCTCCTTAAGGTCCCTATCGTAGCCTTATATATATGCCGGCCTTGTCTCTTCTCATGATAACAATAATTCTCATGATTTAGGGTTTGTTATATTGAGAGAGGAGAAAAATCTTGGTGATACCGTAGCCCACACTCGGTGCAAGATTTGATGGCAGAAGGAATACGATATAAGATCTTTAGGTTTTTCGACACAACAGTCGTAAATTAATCGTAACTTTTGATCGTACTGTTGGATCGGGCTGATTTTTAGATATGTTGTTTGGAACACGAAGTTATATTCATATCGCGAAGAATCGGGACGATCAGAAGTCTTTTTGGTGGCAAAAATAATTGATTTTCGCAGCCCAGCGAGAATTAAAAAAATCTGACTAAATCACAATATGATGCTTTCAAACCCTAGTATCCTCATATGGATCCTCTACATGATCCACAAAGGTGAAATCCCTTTATTCTTATAGGGTTTTAGCAAAAAATTTTGTTAAATCTATACGCAATATCAAACGATCCTGTATTTATGTCTCCATCATCATGATCCTATGCAAGCTGGAAATGATATTTCCGCCAACTTTCTTTATCATCATGGTCCATCTCTGCATCCACCTGCCCAAACAGGACCTGCTCACCCAGTCCCGTGCTTTATACCTGGATGTTTTCCACTGAAAGGTATTATTTCAGATTTTAGGATACGATATATAATTGTCTTTAATTGTATACATTTGTACTATATAGCTGCGCAATCTTACAGGCAGCTCGGACAATACAAGAAAGATGTTAGAAACAAGCATTACCCAGAGGGGTGTATTGCCGAGCAGAACATCATGCACGAGTGTGTGACTTTCATCAATAACTATTTAGCTTATCCTAATGCGAGTGATGAAATCATATCCGATTCACCTCAGTGGAACATTTTCGTTGTCTCCCACCTCGTCAACCCCAAAGGTTGCGTCAGGAACGCCCATCTTAGTAAGCCACAAATTGCGTTGGCTCACTGGTGTGTGATGCTAAATTGTACAGAAGCAGAATGGTATATAGAGACTCACCGACGACAATTTGCGGAAATAGCTCCACACGGCACTGATGATGATCGTGTCGCGTCGTTTCTTAACCACCTCCCCAAATGGGTAAACATTTAGTTTTAACTTACTTTCACTTGTCGCATGCATATTTACATTTCATTGTTGTTCCGTATACATTATTATGCAGATGCTCTTTCTGCTACAAATGCATGGTCCTAAATACAACCGGGTGATACAGGTTCTCGCATCTCAGCCTATGCTGTGCACCATTTACTCTCAGTGCGAGGTGAATGGTGTTAAATATGTTACTAAGTATTTTGACCGGATTCGGAAGACTCGGAATAGTGGAGTGACATGCGTGGCCGGTGATGTGACATACTATGGGATTCTGCAATCAGTTGTCGAACTAACTTATGCAGAACACATGCAAGTTGTGTTGTTCAAGTGTAAGTGGTACAACACTGACCCTACTGTTCCCGGCAACGTACTATATAATTGTGGTCTTACTTCTGTGAACACAAATAGCAGTTGGTACGACGACTTTCCATTTATTCTTGCCACGACGGCAAGCCAAGTGTTCTATATAGATGATCCGTTGGCTGGTGGGGGTTGGAAAGTGGTCAACCATATGGCACACAGAGGTACGTTCAGTGAGGCCACACTTGCAAGGGACGATACGGCCACTCCACTGTATGAAGTAGATGAACCCTATCAAGAGCCAGAAGCGATATGTGTTCCTATATCGGAGTTATTTATCAACCTAAGTCCAGTACCGTTTGTAAATATTCCCGTATATGAAAATGAAGATGAAGACGAGGATGATGATTATGACGAGGATGAAGACTCCGACGATGCTGACGGGTTTAACAATGATCTATATAGCAGCGATGAAGATGAAGATGATGATGATGATAATGATGATGACTCCGATTGATGTTGTATACGTATGTTCTTATTTGTTGTAAATGGTAAAAAAACATGCAATGCAAACTTAAGTGTACATACATCTTGCGTGTGCTTTTTGTGTCTAGTTATAAGAAAAGAAAATTGTGCATTTTTCTTGTCATCGTAACAAAGAGATTTTTGTTGATTCACATAAAAGTGCTTGTTAAATCTTTTATTGTGGTAGCGGTATTCTAATTTTTATTGTGGTAGCGGTATTCTAATTTTTATTGTGGTAAATGTGAATTCATAGCTTACATATAAAAAAAATTAAAAAATGCAGATAGTTTCTAAATTGAATTAATAAAAAAAAGTCCCTCCTCAGAATACAATTAATACTAAAACCTCTTAGGCGACGTACTTTTTATTTATAGGTCGCTTAAGTGAAACTTAGGCGACATAATAATTAAACCTACGTCGCCTAAGATAATCTTAGGCGACGTATAAATATAGTACGTCGCCCAAAAGGTTTTCCTTAATTTTTCACGAAATTTTTAAATATCTAGAAAATTTTAAATTCACTTAGGCGACGTAATAATTAAAGATACGTCGCCTAAGACAATCTTAGGCGATGTAGAAATATACTACGTCGCCCAAAAGGTTTTTCCCCCTTAATTTTTCACGAAAATTTTAAATATTTAGAAAATTTTAAATTCACTTAGGCGACATAGAAATATATTACGTCACCCAAAAGGTTTTTCCCCCTTAATTTTTCACAAAAAATTTAAATATTCAGAAAATTTTAAATTCACTTCGGCGACGTACTTAAATACTTACGTCACCCAAGTGACTGAAATAAATTATAACCCTTTACCCCCAATTTCATTTTTTCGCGAACCCTCTTCCCTCTCTCTCTCAGATCTCCCTCATCCCTCCTCCCTCACTCTCGGTATCTCTTTCCTCTCACTGTTCTCAAGTCTCACACCCACCCCCTGTAGCCCTAATTTCGCATCACCACCTCTCACTCACGTAGTCACGCCTCCACCACCACCGGTTCTCGCTCCTCCCTCCTCCCTTAGCACCACAACCACCATCGGTATCAGGCTGTACCATCTCCGATGGGTACCTGACGCCATAGAAGTTTTGGATATAGAAGCAAGCTAATTGTCTCTCACCTACTCCCACAGGAACGATATACAAGCAAATTTTCTTCTATTTATTTTGGTTTCTAGTTCAAGTTTGATACATAGCAAAACTCATGCCATTTCCTACCAGTTCTGTGCTATTCTGTTAGTTGGTTTGGGTTTAATGGTGATTGATTGTTTGTATGATTATATACTTTTGGCGTACTGTTTTGTTCAGTGATATTATGTTCATTGGTTGATTAGTGATGAATCTGAGGATATAGAATAACAAATTATGAAATTGACTAGTATGATATAGATTTAAAAATTTGGAACAAATGAGGATATCCGAGAGGAATGATTGATTTAATATGCAAGTCTTTCTGTGCATTGGAGACTTTGAAGTGAATTTTGTGCAACTAATCTGTGCATTTTAAAATTGTTATCAACTGTTTCTTAATTGTGTGAGTTCTTCAAATAAACTTATATGTAGAAAAATCTACTAATCAAGATGTACAAAACGACATTCATTAATACTATAAACTTATGTGTAGAAAAATTTAATAAATAACTTCTGAATATTGCACATAATGATATATTTCATTTGCTTGTATATATATGTAAAACCATTTTATACATACAATTTTACATAAAAATTATATTCAACCACTATATATGCTCTAAGTCATCTGCGCTCGTAATTAATACACTAAATTATCTTTACTTTTATTAAATTATATATATATATATGTATATGCATATGCGAGTAACACTTGGGCCTGTACAGCTGGTCTATTAAGTCTCGTTACAAAATGAAAAGCATGGTAGCTAATCTTAGTGCACTGACTGATTCATATTGTGGTGATGTAATGCCGTGGTATTTCTTCAATAGAATATGGGGTACCCAAACCAAATCTCTGTTGAAGTGTTTGACTGAATGAAAAACTAATTTTTAATACACATTATTTTTGGTATTTCTCACACAGTAGAAGTTTTTGTATTTATAATTGTGTCTTTTAAAGCATAAAATTAACATTTCCTTTATCTAAATGGGTGTTCAGTAATAAATTTAAATAGGGAATGAAGGTAAGAGATATTTCAATCCTAATAAAATTAGTCATAGTTTGTTTCCCATTAAACTATTTGTAATTTTGTTTTCCTTTCGAAGAAAGAATTTAAGTATGGCAAGTGATGGAATTAGATTTTTACTGCAAGTAATGGATAAATTACTTAATCACTCAGCCATTTATATTATTGTTTCATGTTTCGCAATAATCATTTATTTCTGAATCACATGCGCATCTTATTACACATAACTAGTCGGAGAAAAAGTAATAAAACTCGGTGCTCTCAAGTAACTATATATTGCTCATTAGTACTAATGCTACCATGCCTTCTTTTATTCTAAAAGAAATGAGAAAATTAATGAACTGTCTCAAGTCCAAAAATTAACTCCCTCTTTTTCTATATATATATAATATAATATATTTCTAATTACAGAGCATTAACAGCTATCTTCATTCCAGATTGGCAGTGACCAGTGGTTATTTATATAATAGGGCCTGAATGCTTTCTTGGCTTTGCCCCAGCTATTGGTGGCATATTCCCATATATATATATATATATATGTGATACAAATTTGGTGTTAGGTGGTGTGCTAATGTGCTATGACTGGTCCAGATTTTCCCAACTTCTAATGTGGTGTGCTAATGATCATATTCCCACACACACACACACACACACACATATATATATATATGTGATTTGATTAAAAATTTGGTGTTAGGTGGTGTGCTTTGTGTAGGGAATTAGGGAAACAAACATGCATCGCATACACTGATTTATGCACTAATCATTGAACCCTAGGATCTATACTGTTCAATAAAATCGATAGAAGACATACCTTGTATGAGATTCGAATTAAAATTGATGAACACGGTAGACAGAACCTTCTGTTGTTGTCGTTCTAGCGTTGAAAATACAACGCCTCTACGGTATGCACACACGAACGAGATCAGATCCTTGCTTGGTGTACTAGCGCCGTTTAGGGTTCTCTCAACAATTTCGTGTTTCTTGCCTCTCTCACTTTCGTTAACGGCCAAGAAGAACAAAGGTTCCCTAAGCAATCAAACGAATTAGGCCCAAGTCCAACTTGGCCCGTTTTAATTCGTTTTGATCCAACTCGTTTTGGTGTGCGACCCTGTAGGTTTATACTCTTTGGCAGTATAATTAAAAGCCCGTTTTATTATACGAATAGTAAGCGGTCTCTAGTAAAACATTACTACTACCCAAAGGGTATAAAGGTCAAAACGACACAAAGAGACCTTAAATTGATATTCCACATATTAACTCCTTTTGTCAACCGATATCTAGATTGAACACAAAGACTAGGCAAGTGTCATTCTTGTATAGTTCAATCTTTATTCTTGATCTCTAAGCATAATTAATCTAATACAAATGACACCTCATTTGCGCATGGCCATGCAAATATTAATTATACTTATCAAGGGGCCCATAGATATCTCTCTCATAATATGAGAGTGACAAATTCCATCTTGATCAACCACATACCTCTACATAGTTTATAGTATGCTTGATCATTATCTTTATAATTACTCGATCAAGAGCAATGTTTGATGATGATGCCTAACATACTAATCCCTATGTTGGTAACCATGACGATCTTAGGTCTGAGGATAATATGATATCACTAATGGGAAACATCACTGATGACATTACATAACACTCCTCGCAGTGTCCCCAAAGCGGGTCGGTCCAATACTTTGTTCCGTAACAAGTATTAGTGTGTTCAGCTTGATATCTCTATATCCATGACTTGTGGAACATAGTCATCAGCTGACCCATACTCTAATCATTATATCAATGTGATCCTAGGTTATTAGACACATGATTGGGACATCGAAATAATATTATTATAACATTACTAGCATCCCACAATCAAGTCACGTACTTGATGAACTAGTATTAATATATATTATTTACAAGAGAATATAAAGTAAAAATGAAATAAACTTTATTAATGACAATAAGCATAAGATATCCAAGTACAAATCATAATCTATGAATAGTCCTAGGACATATCTCTTTCACCCCGGCTGTTGGTGGCATATGCCCATATATATATATTGCTTTGCAAGGCTCAATTTTCCAAAGTGAAATTTAAGTGATCATATACCTTTGATCATATTCTGGATAATATTCACCTTTTGATTGGAGTTTGGGTTACTGCTTCTAAGTTGTTTGATAGCCTGCTTTATATTTGTTCAATCTGAATTGTGCTGATGTAGTAGGTTGAGTCATGGTCCTTGCTTTTTCAGTGTCTTGTCTTTGTTCTTTAAGTTGTAATAGGTTGTTTGTTCTTGATTGCTTCAGTGCACCTCTCTCATCACGGAGCCTCCTCCGTGCACCACCGGACTCACTCACCTCCCTCAACCGACACTTCTTTTTCCTCTACCTCCAATCTCCCAGTAGCACCACACCTCACTCCGGTACTAATTTTATATTAGTATTTTTTTCAATATTAAAAGGGAACAAATCGTTAATTTATACATATTTAATTTTGTAAAAATAATCTAATAGTAAAATACCAAAATTTTGAATTATAAAGGGACAGTTCCTCGCCCATTCGTTTATTATTGTGCGAAAATGCCGCATTAGCAACTTGGCCCTCAATCCATATATAAAAGAAAATTGTGCGCTTATATATCATTTTATGTCAGATGCTAGGCTAACTTTTAAAATATAAGCTCTAATATATATGTTAAACTCAGTTACTAAATGTCAAAAAAAATTATCAAGTGTGAAGTATTGAGCTAACTGTGGAGACTGTTTTGAAATTGAAATTGAAATTGAAGTTTAGGGTTGAAATTGAGATTCAAATCTCAATTTCAACTCTAAACTTCAATTTCAATTCCAAGTCTAGTTTTCCCTTAATTGAATTGAATTCAAATTGAAACCCTAAATTTCAACTAAATTATAATATTCTTATGTTTTTTTTTTCTAATATATGTCAGGATGCCTCCGAAGGATTCAGCGCAAAGAAGAAGTCTCGCGTAGAGATGCGAGAGGAGCTCTATCTCGCCCTGCAGCGGCAGCAGTAGCCCTCGCAAGAGCCCCAGCCCTCGCAGGCGCCCCAGGCCTCGCATCAGGCGCCCCAGGCCGACGAACCACGGGTCTCAGGACAGGAGTCTCCGGTCCTGCCACTGGTTTTGCCCATCCCTTCCACTCATTCGACGACCGACAGCGCGGGCCCTGCACTACCCACACGTAGCATTCGCTGCACTTTTGTTATTACCCACGTGCCCACCAGCTCATCTAAAGTTCTTAATTATATTTTTTTAATTATACGCCGATAATTATATTAACTTTATATGATTTACTGAATAAATTTATATGCTTTGTTTTAATATGTAGATACCGCCGGCGCCTCCTCGAGTACTAAGAGGAGAGGAGTCGTACTGGGGAAGAAAACGGCGGCGATCACAAAGGAGAAGGGCAGGACCCCGGTGACCTACGATGATTCACTTAGGGGGCCGCCCACTTCAGTTCACTCCCGGTTCGTCACGAACCTCTCGGCTTATATAAAAGACTGATGTCCGATGCTCCATCCGTCCTGGTATGACCTTCCGGTGACGGAGCGGACGAGATTGCTGGACTTTTTATCGGTAAGTTTTGCATTTTCTTTATTTTTTGTTACTTATTTTTTATTTCCATTACTAATATTTGTTTATGCTGTTTTGGTTTTTAGGTGAACTACGATATCGATAGCAGGCGTAGGGAGATTACCTAGTGGATAGACAACAAGGCCGCCAACTGGTTCAGGCAATGGAAGTCAGACTGTCATGCGGATTGGAAGGACTTGGGATATTCGCCCCTTCCTATCGAGTTCGCACATTGGCCTGCGGAGTGGCAGTGGTTATGCAACCACTTCAGGGACCCCAGATTTCAGGTAAAATTGATTAATTTGTCTAATTTAATTTAAATACAGTTGAATATATTATAATATTCTAATGACTTGTATCTTGCAGAAAAAAGTGAGCAAATGAAGGCGATCCGGGCCTCGACAAAGAAGAGGCCCCACAGCGGAGGGGCCAGGACCATTGCAGCTCGGGCTGAGGAGTACACAAAAAAAGGCGAACAAGTTCATCGCATGAAGACGTACATAGACACATGTACAAGAAATTCGATCTTGAGGGCACAGTAAGTTTCTTATTTATTATTTTTTTCTTTAATATAGATACTTATGCTTAGTTATTTGTAATAAAAAATTCATTACATTTATTACTTTTTGCAGTCGCGGGTTTAGCAGGTGAGTGACGAGGCAGTTGCTTCTTTGATGGCAAGTATGCCTTCGATCGAGGATACATCGGACAGATCCTCGCCAGCCTCAGTCACAGTTCAGCCGAGACTCCCTATTGACATAGAGATCGAGGTCATGAAGAGAGTTATCGGTCCTTCGTTCGGGACCAGGGTTTCCGGCTTAGGCAGCGGCGTCGCCAAACAGCCGAGGACGAGAGGACCATCACGGGCGGATCCCACAAACGCTACACTTGAGGAGGAGCTTGCCACACTTAAGGAGAATTATAAGCAACTCGAGGAGCGTATTCAACAACAAGAACGGGACCGACATGATTAAGAGAGGGAGCAGCAGGAGTGCGAGAGGGAGCGGTTGGAGTGGGAAGCGAGGATATAGGCCCAGCTTGCAGAAATGGCGAGGCGTATGACTATGGGGGCTCCACCATCTGATGGCTCCAACACTTCTTAGTTTTAGATTTATTTTATTATTGAATAGTTTTCTAGGATTGTAGAGTTTTTAAAAAAGTTTTGTAGAATATTGATAATTGATTTCCTTACGTTTCGAACATTTACTTTCTTGTGATTTAATAATTGATTGGTTGGTTATTTAAATGAATGAAAATATAAACGATTGGGTTGGATGTTTGAATGAAATTTGTTTGTAATGCAGATTATTTGTATAGATGTGCACGTGTGGGTGCACACAGAAACAGGCAGATTCTTTTATTTTTTTAGTTCACTTGGGCGACGTAGGTAAAAAACATACGTTGCCTAAGTTAAGTCAAAGTCAACTTTTATTTGACTTTAGGCGACGTAGTTAAATACATACGTCTCCTAAGTGTATACTTGGGCGACGTAAGTTGTTTAAATACGTCGCATAAAGTCGAATGAAAGTTGACTTTGACTTACTTAGGCGACCTAGGTAAAAAACATACGTCTCCTAATGTTCTTACTTGAGCGACGTAATTATTTACCTATGTTGCCTAAGTTAAGTCAAGGGATCTTTATTCTTCTCAAGCGCATCAGGTATGCATTTCTATAACTCGTCTGAATTTCAATACTTGCATTTAAATACAAGTTTTAATACAAAAAATTAGATAACTTGCAAAGAAATTCACTGCTTTCAAAACAAATCCATTCTAAGTTTTACAAGAAAACTAAAATCCTTTTTGACACATTTTCAAAACAAAATAAATACAAAAAACAGTTTCCAAATAAGTGGAACTTCGAGACTCTGATTTCATTCTATGAATGAATACCTAGGCGCTCATAAAGCTCGAGTCTGTTTTTAATTATTTTAAATTAAATTTATCCAAAATGACTACTTGAAAGCAATTCAAAATACTTGCAAGATATTTAAAATATGAATTAGATAGATGATCCATTAAAGAGACCGAAAGGGCGAATTGGGTGCTTAACACCTTCCCAATTCGTAACGTAGTTCCCGAACCCTAGCAAATTAATTATCAAGTAATCTCTGATTTCAAACGTATGAAAGGTAGTTCGTTATCAAATTGTCTTTTATACAATTCTTTTGTTTGTTTTCTTATAAAACAAACTGGTGGCTCTACAAAACAAGTTTTCCTTCAAAAGAAAAAAAAAGAAAAGAAATTTTTGGGTTCATCGGAGAACCGGATTCTCACAATACATCGAAAGTCCTTTACACCCAAAACCACTGCCATATAAATGTCACCTCACTAGTACACTTTTAAACACCACACATCGAGTATTTCATCATCCATCACACGTATAATAAGCCACATCACGACTTTAATACAACATGTCACTACTAAGTGATGTACCAAAAAATTGGTATAATTTATTATGCTAATTTATAATTTAAAGAGCGTATATTATTACTAATACTTATACTTTTAATGCTTTTTTAGGTGGTAGAAACGAATTTGAGAAGATTGAAAAAATAGAGAAATTAAAGCTTGTGAAGACACCTAAAAGTACTCAATACTTCCGAGCGCATAACTTTTTACTCAAACCTCCAAATAATACGATTCTCGAGCCTAATTTGAAGAGAATTTCGAGAGTTACAACTTTTCAGTTTAGTATTTTTTAAAATTCAACCATTTCGGTGTCCAAAATTACAACACAAAATGAAGCAGGCAAAAAATGGCAAAAATTCAATGTATTCAATTACGGGCCCATTCATATGTTTCCTATAATTATTAACTAGCCCAGCCTATGCAGTCTTGGATCCAAATTTAAGCCCATGTGAAAACAAATCCCTTAAAGCAATATAGCTCAAGTCCATTCAATCAAATTAGCTAACCCATCAAAATTAAAGCCCATGTATTTAAAGAGCAATAGCAGCAACAATTCAGGGGAGCCGTGAACAGCAACATCAGCAACAGTGCTTTGCCGAGCACTTCATCTCTTTTCTTTTCTTTGTTTTTCTTTTATTTCTTTTTACTTTGAAGACTAGAAGACCGGAGATTTGTTTCAATTAATTAATTTAATACTAAATAAGTATACTTTAATTTTATTATTTCTTGTTTATTTAATTTATTCTATACTAGCATAAATTTGTGCTAGAGTTAGGATAAGTATTATTTTAATTATTCACTTGCAGTATTATGCAATT